>PPIM02000012.1:0-267721 GCA_003705435.2 Saturnispora zaruensis | reverse complement strand
CGCACCTACTGTAACTACCCCTCGCACCTACTGTAACTACCCCTCGCACCTACTGTAACTACCCCTCGCACCTACTGTAACTACCCCTCGCACCTACTGTAACTACCCCTCGCACCTACTGTAACTACCCCTCGCACCTACTGATAAAGTATTTACAAGTTTAATCTCTTAAATATATTTGTAAGAAAGCATTGCTTGATTGGAAACCAAAACCCATTCATTTACCGCCATCATGGTACTGTAGTGGTTAAGATATTGTTCATGATTTTCTGCATAAGTAATGTTTGTACCATGAAAGCCACTGTCAACAGTGCTTGACATCTCACTAACTCTTTGTCTTCCAAAACTAGGCAATTGGCTCCAATTTTCTGTCATGTCAGCCAAAGTACCCAAAATATGTAAATCTTCAGGTATTTCCGCATACCAGAAAGTCATGTAACTGATATTGAACCCATAGTCCCAATAACACCTTGCAGCAACCTTCTTTGCATTTGCAACATTTATAGAGTCTCGTTGATTATATATACATAGCGCCCTTGAATTACTGATAGCAATGGTTGCATTTTCCGGAAATCCGTTATTTCTCAAACAACCTAAAACATTGGCAGCATCAACTACAGTGGAATTATCACGTTCGATACTAACCCAAACAGCCTTAGCGGGTAATGCAAAAAATGTACATAGTAAGATAATCATGTTGTATATTGACACAAGGTTTAACATCTTTACCAATTAGTTTTTTTCATAAAATGTCTCTTTGGGCAGTGCTACAGACAGAAGAAAAAAAGTGCGAAAGCTCATTTTTATAGCAATTTTGGGATCATGTGAATTGCACATCATACGAGAACTAGCGACTGTAAATGAGCAATCAAGTAATCGCGACTACCTTTTACGTAAAATAACTACCACTTGCACTTACTAAGAATGAATTCTACAGTAATAGTGAGCGAATTTAGTAAAAGATGCAACTACTCAAATAATTAAGAGGTGCCACTATTCAAAAATACCTCAGTTATAATTCCTCTGCTAAATAATATGGGTCTATAAGCCAGAATTAACATTGAAACACAAAGAATTTAGAACTAGTACATTACAAAGGAATAAAAAATTTTGCTTAAGTAACGCAGAATGCAAAACTTTTGGAGCGATTAACCATGACTTTATTTATTACCCTAAAAATGCAGTATCAAAAATACACTAAGTAAATCTTTTGAACGCGTATATCAAAACCTATTCTAGTTTAGTCTTAACTCGATTAATCAGTTCGTAAAAAATTTTGTGCAAACACTTTGCAAGAAAGCGTTCCGAAATTACATTTTTAATAAGATTTGATTCACGTCCGATGTTACAGTAAATTTGCATTGAAAACATATTCCATGTTCGGTATTTTGATGAATAAAATATCAAAATTTATAGCACGGTCACGTTATTAGTGGGTGCAGTCTTTGAGTTGGAGATGTCATTAGATTACTGATTTTGATAATTAACTTAGTTTGTGATGATGCATCAAGTGGTTTCAAAGCATCATAAGGCATTTAGTTTCCTAATTGTACCGTAAAGTGTAGGTCACTAGAAACGTACTGATAGACACATTTTATGACTGAGGTTTTAAACTTTGTTGGACCTGAAACAAAGCAGCAATTGTAAGCTACAACGCTACTTAATATTTGTTGCAAGGTTTTAACACTGATGCCTAGTGTTTGAAGGCATATGCGAAATTTGATATGGCAATGTCAAAAATTTTTACTTGCTGGTCTTATCAAAAGTAAAATGTAAAAGAAACGGAGCCTTGGCATTAAAAATGAACTGTCAGTAATGATGATGATGCTGCTGTAGCATAAAATCAGGCTCTGATAGTTCATATAATATATTCAAACCACTTTTTAACTTTTTAGCTTAGCAATCTCAAGTGTTATCTCTATTTGAAAAACCTGCCACACAAGCATATAGGTAATACTTGATCTTTCTAATCTAAAAACTTTGTTAAAATTTTTAGACAGTGAGATTCATGTGAAAGCATCAAATGTCCAGGGCATTTGTAAACGCATATTTACATATTCATTCAAAAAGATAAAAATCAATTAAACTTTCTCCTCAATTTTGAACACCCAAGCTTACATTGATTTCAGTTAAATTTAATTCGTTAGTTTTTTGATCTCCAATTAGTAAAATACACATTGTAGCTAGTGTTATCTTTGCTTTATAGCTTAATTTATCATGTTGAGCATCTACTATTAAATATATTTTGGAAAAAACTAAAAATGCCTTTTTTTAACACCCTAAATAACCAAAAATAGTAATTTACTAACAGTAATACGTGAAAGCATTTTCTTTAACTCAGACTTAAAATAGATAAATGAATATGAATGAACTCCTTAGTAATTCATTACTTCTCCATTTCAAATAATTTCAGGCAAATTATCAGGCGGCGCATCCTCAGAAGATTTTAAGGCAGAGGAGTCTAGTACCCGGTTATTTTTCTTAGGAACCCTAGCTAACCAATAAAATAAGTACGAGAATATGACATTGATTGCAATGTAACATATGAAAATTCCCCAATCTCTCCAACGGTTGCCAAATTCAATGTGAATACTTTGTAGATATGCATTAGTATTGGAACCAGTACAAAAAGAACACATATCAGAAGTACTAGAAGGTCCCAAATAACCACCATAAGAACTTATGAAATCATCAAGGAAGGAAGCACAAGATTGGCCACTTGGTGGTGGGAACTGAACATATTCATTTTCTGCACACTTAAGCGTGGCATTACCAACACCCGCACTTAGCATTGATGGAATCCAGTAGCTAAATGGACTCACTCTGTACATGAAAGACCAAAAACCAGTTGGATAATACAAAACACCACAGAAGTTTAAACTCATTGTGAATAACAAGTTTGCTATGTTAGCACCATTCTGTTCATCTTCAATACCGGCAATACAAAACATACCTAAAGTGGATGAATAATTGAAAAAGGCAACCATTAGTAACCAAACCAATGCACCTCGCTCATGGACAGTATTTGTTTCTGAAGCATTGTTATATAAACCAACAGGATAATACCAGCAAAAATATGATAGAGTACCGCAAAGAAAATTCCAAGGAAGTTCTACTGTCAACTGTGCAGAAATGAATGCTACCCAGGCAAAAGTTTTTGATGGTCTTTCACGAACCTCGTAAATGGAACGTTGAAGTATATATATAGGTAACCACTGTTCGATTAAGGTAAGTAACATAACGCAAAGCATAAAAATGCTCAACATTTGGTTTTGCAAGCCTTGAAGAGAGGTACCGGCATTGTAAAATGAAAAACCATTGAAAAGAGAGTTAAATACTGTGAGAAATAATTTACTCCAAATATAAGATGGAGTTCTATAATACTGCTGGAAAACTCGTTTTGTAACTTCATAATATTGTGACATTTTTGTTGAAGCATATTCTCTTTGAGCATTAGAAGATTGATCAATAGGCTTTTCAATAAGTTTAGTTTCCATTTCCTGTAATTCATCCCTAATTGCTTGCCTTTCATCAGAGGCATTCCATACTTCATAATAATCTTGGTTAGCATGCGAGCCAGGAGCAGCACCAATAACTTCTAACATCCACTCAGCAGGGTTTGCTTGTGGTGGACATTTGGGAGCGCCATGGGACTCAAAATATTTAATTAATGTTTCACAATTAGTACCTAAATCACCAAAGTAGACAGTTCTGCCACCTTTAGCAAGGAATAACAAACTATCAAACTCTTCAAGCAAACGTGCAGAAGGCTGATGGATAGTGCATAAAATTGCTTGGCCACCATCAGCAAGCTTGCGCATTAATTGACAAACAGACCAGGCAGTTTGAGAATCTAATCCAGATGTAGGCTCATCTAAAAATAATAATAGATTTGGCTTTGCGGCTAGTTCCACGCCAATAGTTAACCTTTTTCTTTGTTCAACATTCAAACCTTGACCAGAAACACCAACAATAGCATCAGCGTAAGTCTCCATACCCAATATTTTAATGATGTTCTCAACGTATGCATCTTTCTCTTCAATAGAAGTTTCTCTAGCTTGTCTCAAATGAGCAGAAAACCGTAAAGCCTCTTTTACAGTGGATGTTTGTAGATGTAAATCTTGTTGCTGAACATAACCAGTAGATCTTTGAAACGATTGGTCCCTTAAATGACCATTTACAAACATCGATCCGGATACAACACCGGTAGTGACTCTATTTGCCAGAACATCTAAAAGAGTTGTCTTACCAGCACCTGAAGCTCCCATAAGTGCTGTTAATGTACCTGGTTTGACCCAACCATCAACATGATTCAAAATTCTTCTTGTTTCACTTTTTATTTGAACTTCGTAACAAACATCTTTCCAGTGGAAAATGTCATCACCAGCACCTAAAGCACTCATATCACCTCCACTATCATCTTCGTTGTGATTCTCATAAATTGCTATCGGTTTTTCCTTTAAGTTACGGGCATTTTCAACGTCGTTACCAGCAAATTTCTTTTGATTTCTTAGTTTTTTCAAAGTGGACTGTTCAAAAACAATAATTTCACCTTTTTGCATAGCACCTTCATTGATTTCGACAAGGAAAAGATATACCCCAAGGAAAAAAAAAATGAAGCCGATAACAATACCGAAATTTCTCCATTTATGAGTATTTTTATAACGGTAGGAAGCATAGATATATGCGCTTCCACCTACATACTCTTCACCAAAAACTGCAGAGACTACACTACACACCTTATTTTCAAGCGAAATATTTTCATAGTTCGGCACAAAATTAGAGCACCTGAATGTTCTACCATCAAATTCATTTGTCATGAGCGATTCAAAAACATATGCGACTGGATTAATATAGTTAATCCATCGCGACCAACCACGCATAGTAGGAGTTGGTAAAGCAAAACCGGTATAAATAACCATAGCAGTCAAAATAATTGCTGCAGGAGGCATTGATTCCGACAAAGATGAAAAAATAGAACCAATAGAACGGAAGATATGTGACATGACCAAGGTAGCAGAAAAATTCATGAGCAAATAAAAGAAAAAGTGACCTGCATTACGTCTGAAATTGACCATAAAATAGTAAATCAAGTTGAAGCCAATACATATGATAATCTTTGACGGCAATTCAGTTATTATTGATGCAAATGCATCGGCAGAGGGATGATATAATGCCAGACGTTTATGCTTTTCAACAATTGGTCTAGATTCGAATAACGCCATGATCTCTAACATGGAAGAAAATGCATTAAAAAGAAGAGCGTAGAACATGGCGGCAGAGCGATAATAAAAGTCACCGGTTGTGTCAGATAAATTGTAGAACAAAGATGAAAGAATCAAACCCATAATAACATTTGCAATAACTGAAAACAACATAATAGAAGGGTCACCTCTAGTTCTCCAAACATTCCTCCTGGCAATTGCTTTGATTTGCATCCAATATGAGACACGAAAAGAGGAAGAAGAGCGAGTGTGATTAGATTGTTTGGCCACATGAGCAGCTTTGTACAATTCTTTGGTACTTTTAGTGGCACAAGCAGTCATGTAATTATCAATTTCACCCATTAACTCAGCGTATTGTTTGGAATTTTTCCAATAGTCTTCAAATTCTTTAGGAGTCTTTGGAACTTTATCTTCCCATCCATATTTTGCAACCCTTTCAGCGGGAGCAGTAACAGATGTTAGAAAATCAGCAGTTGTTTGACGTTTTGGGCAAGCGTAACCCATATCTTCAAAAAATTGCTTAGCTCTACGTGCAGAGCCGGAGTAAATTTGATAACCCTCATAAAGAAGAACGACATTGTCAAAAAGATCATAGGCATCTTGTGAACATTGATAAATAGCAATTAAAGGGGTGACATCTAGAATTTGAGCAGAAGTTTTTAGTGCTCTAACAAATTCCAAAGCAGTAGCTGAATCTAAACCTCTAGTAGCATTATCCCAACACTGAATATTAGCACCACAAAGTGAAGTTTCAGCAATGGAAACTCTCTTTCTCTCACCACCCGAAATACCTCTAATATAATTATTTCCAACTTTAGTATTATATGTATGTGACAAACCATATGTTGCCATATATACAGCAGCCAAGTGTTTGGCATAATCTTTTCTAGAAACACCTGGGATTCTATTTTGAGGAGTTCTCAAACCAGCGACAAATTCCAAGGTTTGCCCAACAGTCAAATGTGGAAAATGGTTATCTAATTCAGCGGAAAATACCACTTCACCTCTGAAGTGTTTAATAATATCCTCTGGGGTTAGCCCATCATAGCTACGAAAAGACTCTTCTGAAATTTCAAAGCCATATGTTTGCGCAGCAACAGTTTTCAAAAAAGTAGAACAACCAGCACCAGGCCTACCTAAAACAACAGTTAAGTTAGCAGACTTAATAATACCATCCATTGACTTTAGAATTTCAAAGTGTCTTGATTTATCATTTTTTCTAAACTGACTAAGGTAAAAATCCTTGGTCTTTTTAAACAAATAATTTCCAACGGTTGGTTGATAATCAGCATCAGACGAAATTCCTTCAGCAATCAGATTTTTGTAAACAAACCCCAATGATGTGGGTTTGAAAAAGTCAACATCTCCTTCTATAAGTTTCTTGATGTTCTTAACCCAAAATTTCGATTCGAACTGATCACTTGCTGGATCTAAACGAGGGTCAATCGCACCCACTGGGTTCGTCCCTGGAACTTGAGACATACTGGTTACTGTTCTCAAAAGTTCACCAGCTTCACAGTATGAGGAACCTTGAGTTTCCTCACTATCATTTGCGTTGGTAAGTTGCCTAGCGAGCTTCCTAACATTATCATCAGCGACGCTATCAAAACCTGAATAGGAGTTTGTCTTTGCCATAAAATCACCATCAGACCCAGAATCTTTATCAACTAATATAGATTCTGTTGTCATGGCGAGTAATTGATCAAGTTATAACTAATTATATGGGGTAAATCACAATAGCATTCCATAATCAATTTATAGAAAGCCGTGTCACTATTTATTTTCTTTTCTCTCGGAACGGAATTGATTTAAATTTTAAAACCTTCCAAATTTTTTTCTAGTTGGAAAGGTATCTTCTTGGTGTCATTCTTTACAGCACCTTTAGCTGGCCAAAACGATTCAGGTCCGGACGGCGTGCTTCAACCCCGGTCTTGAATTCTTTAATTATTGTTTCACTTTTTTTGTGGGGACTTAAGTCCGAATAATTATATGTTCGGTTTTTAGCACTAAATGGCATGTTTCTGCTATATCAGGCAATTGATTTGGTAGTATAGTTGGTGTAGTGATCAATAAAGGCATGTTTTATACATATATAATTTATAGTGTGGCTTAGTAATTATGCCATGAGACAGCTTATTAATTGACCCCTTGTTGCATTTGCATTGTAGAGCGTGCGCCAATTAGTCTTTAACTCCTGACTAAAATCTTTCTGCTTTTAGCTCTTCTTTTTCAACTTTTTGGTTTTTGATTTGTTTGAAATTTGCGTTCCTTCTTTGGTTATTGCTGCTAATTTGAACTAGAGTTCGTTGTTGAACCAATGTTCTGCACCTCGCATTTTTTGACTTTGGCGTAGATCAATCTAAGCCGGGGTTTACGCGACATACAAATTTATATGTTCAAGGGTCTCGGACTTACCCCAGCTAAAGTCATAATACGATGGCGATACGCCAAACGAATCTTGAGCACAGTTACTGTCAGTTTCAGCTTTATCTTTAAGCCCAAGCCTTTCAGCATATTGTTTCCAAGTAATATTAATTTCATGGCAACATGCTAGTGTTCCTACCGCATAGAGCATTTTTTTGATGAATATCGCATGCCTTTCACTATCAGGCCGCTAAAACCTTGTTATCAGCCATAATCTGCTTTCTTGTATTCTATTAAACTTTAAATAATTTTATTAATAGTAGACATACAGTTCGGAAACTTAACTTCAATTGCTGATGCTCTTGCCAGCAGCATGTTGAAAGGGTAACAATATCAAGGTTACTTGAAAATCATAAATCCCCAAAACTACATGTTTGAACCACCTGCTGGTGGTAATTTTTCAAAAAAGCAATTCAATATTGTGCACCCGTCTTACATTTATAATAAACATTGACTTTTGGATCTTATGATAGTTATTAACTACCTTATTCTCTAACAGTAGGTCAATTGAAAATAAAGTTATTTGTAACCGCTTTTCTTTTTAAATTTGTGACAATCAGACGTATTAGAGTAATGCTTAAATACCATTAGCTATAGAAAAAGTTAGCTGGCTGCATTTGGTAATGTCGAGCTCCCAAATACATACATTTGGCAAGTTGTACGACAAGTTTTAATGTTGTAGTATGCAGTTTATAGTTACACGATTAAAGCGTTTGTAGTGGTATCATTAATATTTAAAAGTGTTAGAAACATTTCCAGATATCGTATAGTATTGTCTATTGTATTAGACCTTGCCTCCCTATGCTCAGTTCACATTCGATGATTGAAAATTTCAACAGCGTATAATAATTCAAAGTTATGCTCATGAGAGAAATGCATTTCAAGAGTGCAAGTTCCTGAAAAACTTTCTGTAGGATGGTTGATGATACTTTGAGATATTCAAATGAATTTTATCATTGGCGCAAAACTTAGAGACATTGGCTCAGGGCTCTTGATCTTTACAACTTGTTTTCAAACGAATTTTATTATTTCGACATGCTGGTAAGTGCTAAGTTTTTTAAAAGTTGGAATCTGAAAAACAAAGTATGAAAGTCGGTTGAAGCACAATAAAAGGCGTATACTAGATGAATAGAAAGTACATGCAGTTTCGTTTTGGTGACACGAAGTGGAAGTATATTTGTTGAAGCACAATCAATCACTCTAGAAACTAAGCCTGGCATACCTTATAAAGTATATAACAGTGTTCAATTTTAGGATATAACCACGAGAGATGTGATTTTGTGTCTGCATAACTGCTCCTTATTTAGTTTTAAAAGAGGTCCTTGCATATTTATAACGAAAAGCGTAATGTTAGAAAAGATAGCAGACAGTCCAAGTGAACTGATTTTTATGTGATCATATTTAGGTATAACAAATAAAAAAGTAGCGATGCAGACTAACTCTTGGAATTTTAATCTTCTTTCAATAGATTTGATTGTAATAGCATCATAAACAAAAATATTATCTTTCAAGTTGAACAAAATTTTCTTTCAAGTCTAAGTTTCTTTTTGTGTGTAGTTGTGACATGGTTGGTAAGACTGTAATCGCTATGTAATGCTAGCGTACAGATGCAAAAAGGTTACACTTTCGGCTTCCCCAAAGAGTAATTTCGTTGATAACTTAGATGCAAAAAGTAACTTCAAAAGTTTCATTTTAGTAGTTTATATGTTCACAACGCCTGTAGCTTCCATGTAGTTACTTGAACCCGTTATATAAAAAGCTCTGGTTAATGTACTAAAACTCAGTGATTACATCTTCGTTCTTTTCTGTGGTTTATTAGCTAAGCGGTTTTTTTTGCTAAAAGGTAACACCATAATATGTGCGCTAAACAATTGGCATAAGCGGACATGTTCATAACCGAAAAAATCATACTTCTTTATTGTAAGAAAAGAAGTAAGAATGTTGATACAATATACTTTGATCATTTTTTCTATAGGAGTATCTCTACTGCCTCTAGTGGCAGCAGAGCCTGCAAACGAAATTGTGGTGGCAGAATTTCTCAAGTGCCTGCAGTCTCAAAACACCACTGGTTACGGATATAATGTTACAGACACCGGCGAATTGATCTTGGCACCGCTCGCAAAGACCGGCAACCATTCTTCTATTGACAGAGCCGCATGGAGCGTTTGTAACCGTCGTTTTGGACTGGGATTCCACTGTTCTCTCTTCCTTGGTGTTCATACTTTCCATCCCAGCACTGTGCTCCTTGATTTGCGTGATGCTACAGCAAGCGGTCTGATAGAACGAGGATTGCTCGCAAGGGAACCTCCACCAGACCTTGAAAACTTATCGGTAGGCGAAAAGCTTTTGCGAGTTCTTCTAGTAGGGGGTAGCATGGGCTTCTCTGACAATCAGATACAACAAGAACTTGGCGTTAATGATAGCCTTTGGGCAAGTGTTTTGAAGGAACGTGACCACAAATGCAAAGCCATGCCTTTGATGAGGCCGCACTTGAGCCAAACGGGAAGATTAACACGTTTACAAGAAACCCCCGCTACTTGTCCGGCTACATATGGAACGGTACTATTTCATAGTCAAGCAAAAATGTAAACATCGTCTAATTTTTTTAGAGATGCTTATCATATTATATTGATATGATCAATTCCAGTTTTATAACAATCTTTTCGCACTACATCAAGAATAAGATGTACAAGTTAAAAGAAAGCTCATCACCTGAAGACAATAGACTATTAGATGTAACATGCTAATGCGCTTAACCCAGTCCATATAAAGCTTTTATTTTGGAATTCTACTCACTGTATCATAGCTTTGACTTGACAACTCTGTCAATATAAGTCCAACTTAGTGGTTCGTATACGAAATGATAGTGTTTATAGTAACAACACTGATACTTTAGTTTATATCTTTTTCAACACATTTTCTGTAACTGAAAGCGTGGTTTTAGAATTTTAACTTTTTCAGCTTGATTTGTGAAGCAAAAATAGCCATCAATTCAATTGAAAACACTTCCCATTTGTTCCTATTAGACTATGATCCAAATCTCATTACAAAAAAGGGGAGTGTTAATACTTTTATATTTAAATTATTGAAACTATTCAAATAATTCAAGCTATTTTAAATGACACACGCTCAGCAATAATCAATCTGAGATGACAAGGGCATAGTATTAAGTTTTATTAAAGCGTATATTACTATTAGATATACAGGTTTTTGGAACCCCTATAAAAGCTTTTTATGCTTGGAGGGAGAGTAGTTGCAAAATACTCAAAACAGCAACGATAGACTAAAAAGCACATACATTCCTACTCGGGAATACCAACTAGCACTCACAGTTCGTCCTTGATTGCCTCTAAGGCTGACGCACATTGGATATCTCTAACAGAACCACGATTAACATCAGCTCGCAAATACCTAACCTCGGCTTTCCAGGTTCTCCAGGTACCTTGGTTCTTAAAAGAAAAACAACTTCCTGCAATGCCTTTATTACTAGCTTCTCGCATATTTTTGTTTAATGTTTTAGCTATAGAACTCACAGCAATAGCGTGAGAGCACCATGGGTTAGCCTACGTTTTCACGTGTATGAAATAGCCTTGAACCCCAAATAAAACCTCACCACAAACTTCTCTATCGTTTTGGAACCACTCGTTAATTCTTTGGCCCACAGGTGAAAATGCTTCTTTTATAATCTTCTTCCAAGTATTGACAGATGTTTCTTCTATTGTATTGTCATCTGTGGTATTAAAACACTTGTATCCTTCTTTTAAATGCATGCATGCGTAAGTTGGGTTTCTGAATTCGACATTATCTGCTTGCTTTTCATTTCTATAAAAATTTCTTTTAGGGTAAGCTTCTGTAGCATTGACTCTTAAATGATTGGCAACCCTGTTCAAACTATCTAACTGGATATCCAAATTGAATAAAGTATTGATGAGTGCTTTTTCTAATGTATGATTGCCCCTGAAAGTCACCTGATTAGGGGACGAAATAAAGTCATCTATTTCACTATAGTTAAGCACCCAATTAAACAGAGTTTCATTCTTGCTTTTATTGGCCGCAGTTATCTTTTCGTTAGCCAAAAGTATTTCTGCAAGCTTATACACTTTCTCCGTTGGTTGTGAATATGCTACGTGTATATGTTGGCAAAAAAGGAGGAAAAGAAAATAAAGTAACACTCTTGCTACTTGCGGCTGATCATTTGTAACGCTCCCACTCTGTTTTCAAAATATATCCCAATTTAATACGTATGTACATATCAATTATAGAAATATCGCAACAAAGGTTTCCGGATCAAACGTGCGAGAAACACGCACCTACTGTATGAAAATCGGCCACTGCAAATGTAACATTAGGTTTGCTCAGGCTATATTAGCCCAGTATTAACCGTAAGCATAATGATATAGTTTAACAATACAATCTACTAAATTAATTCAAACTGGTATCAGTTGACTGGAATATTGGACAGACTAAAAGATTAATTGTACCAAAAAAGTTGACGTAGATTAAATAGCCACTGCTTACTAAGTAGTCACTAAAAGTTGGATTCTAAGTGACGAATGATAGCATTGTGTAATTCTCAGCTAATACGGTATGAGCTTTAATTATTGTTTTGATCCCTTTAAGTTGGTGTAATCACCTTTTTTATTTGTAGGAAAGAAGTTTCGTGATAATAACAAATTTTCAAACAGGTACCCGCCTCTTGAAAAATACGTCACCACTCATATACTTAAACTACTAGGTAAGTGTTTTCAGATGACGCCTAAACTACTACGCTGCTTATTCTAAAATTCACACTTGATATTGTATATCTTAATTAATTTTGTATCGTTGGAGTCCCTCGGTGATATGTTTCAAGGCCTCAAGTGGACCCTGGGTAGAATATTATTGACTAAGTAAAAATACATTTTAATAAACACTACTGCTATTGTCTGAGGACGTAGTTTTGCCAGATTGGTACGCAAAGACCTTTAAATCGTCACCAGAAACATCGTTGTTAGAGTGGCTCCATTCCTCTCGACAATGTATCAAGCAGCAGATGGAGATAACATCACTGAACCACTTGTAATTTCCATAAGGGCCTTACGGTGTTCTGATTGTGTTTCTAAGCAAAGCTCGCGTATAATAGTCTTGGACAGAGTCAAAAACTAGTGAATTGTGGTGTTAAACTATATTTGCTGATAATAAAGCCTATACCGATCCTATCATCTCTCTTACACCTTTAATCCTTTTAATTAGGTATATCAATAGCTTTCGTTTATAGTTACTGCAATGAAAGCTTCAGGTTCCGCCATTCTGAATTATTGCTGAAACGATGAGCTCAGCTTACAATCCAATAAATGCAGTCCTTATTTCGGCTGGATATGAGAACAATGTAAAACAAACTTATTCTGATGAGTGGAGCAATTATAAAACAGGCTCCATGTACATTTCAGTTTAACATCTATAATCGTGGCTGTTACGAGACCATGTTCACTTTAGTGGAATCAATATTAACAGTTTATAGCCAAGAGCTATCGTTGACAAGTTAATAGATGTTAGCAATGACAGCTTTCAGGGAAGTCAATACGCCTTTTTTTTTATATTCTCTGTTGACTCCAGCATGGGAATTTTTTGAACCTCATATACTAATGAAATAATAAGTAGAATGAACTGAAGAAGTTTTGCTTGCTCTCATGATATTGCTAGAGAGATCATAAAAACCCTCATATCTGATTTTATAGAATCTAAAAGATGATAGAAGTAATAGGCAAGAATGATGTGACACAGGCCTCACGCATGTAAATTATTTAGCATTAATATACAGAATATATTGATTTTTGTGTGATTGCTTTTATTTTTGCGAAAGTTTACAGCATAGTATCTTGATGTTTTCATACTACTTTTCATTTCCCCTCATATCCCTACCATTAGAAGTGAAAGTGCTACTTTGTAAATCTGCGATCAGGGATATAATGTGCACCGCTAATTTGGGCGGTTTGGGCACACAGTAAATCAAAATACGTTAGAGAAATTAAACAAATTATCTTGTTGGGTTGGTATTTTATGGGAAAACAATTCTATATTACATCGAAAGACAGATTATTCACAAAAAAAAAGATTGGCGGGTATGTTAAGCTTTGTGCTACTACAAAGCACCATACTTTTATTATTTGCGTGTTCTTCATTACCTACAAATGTCCTTTGGGTTAATTTTGATTGCGGCCACTCCGCCGTAGCTAATACCGTTAATGTTCTGGGGGGATTGGGAGATAAGGGATGTCCTGTTAATGCAATCATTGCTGCAGGTGATACAAGAGCGCCTTGTGTCTTGGTTCAACATATTTTATGAATGCTACTAAAGTAAAGATGGCCAGCCTGTAAGCCAAAACTAAGATCTTGTATTTATAACTTCTGTTTCATACCAGATATTAAAAACAAGAATACTTGAGTCAGTTATCAGCAAATTTACAATTTATAATTGTTTGATAAGTAATACATAGTTGACGTGGCTAAACACTCATCTTCAACAAAAGGTTGAATAGAAGTGCATTTTGTATATCTGGTACCTTAGACAGCCTTTGTTCACACAGAAAATAAGCAGTATCCTATATATTTCATCAGATCTTAAGAGTAAAAGCTAGTATCTGTGTGACATGCAAACCTTAAAGTCACAAAGATCTCTTCTATTTTTGTCCGGTACGAGCAAAGCCGACTGACAACGTTTCTTTTGCTCTCAAGCAAAAGTGCAAAACAGCAAAACTGTATTTCTCACACATTATGAACCACACTTTATCCCAAGAGAGAAAAAGCAAAATAGCATGTTTTCAAACCTACAATAGCATAAAAAATCTATCGTTTTAGCGGTATAGGTTTCGGAGTCCTTGGTGCTGAAAAACCCGTTTGAAAATTTGATTGGAACAGGATGCAATATCTGAGCCACAGTAAAAAATTTTAACGTTAATTGATATGCCAGATCTGCCAGGGGTAAAATATATTGCTATCGATCATCTTTGATAAAAACCCAAATATGATGAATGAGTAGCGTTAAGTCCAATACAAATCAGGTTTTACGTTTAATCACTGGAAAATTTTTAGAGTGCTTGGTTGCATTTCAAACTTGCAATTGAATATAAAAGGGTTTTTTTGTTTTTCTTTGTTAGCACCCTGGCACGGCTTTATCTCATCGTTACAATAAAAAAAAGTTAATCCGTTTTGCACCCTTAAAAAAACGTCAACTCGATTTCAGTCGCGCGAGGGTTGAAACAGTGTAATGCCGTAAGTATTCTGTGAAGCAAAAACACAGTTTTACTCATGGACAATAAATGTATACTGTTTGTGAAGAACTGTGAATTGTGGCGCTGGCATTGGCTACATTTATTCTGTGTGAAAACAAATCATGAGAGGATTATAAATACAGAGAAAGGTCTTGACTTTATCAACCACCTACTTTGATATATCTGTATCGCAGTACAGTTATAAATGTCAGGACAGTTACTTGACTACTTCAAATCTTCTTCTACGTCTGTAGTCGACAGAGAACTGACCAATGATTCCGAAGATTCATTCAGTGAACAAAGCGATAACCTGGTCGCAACTCCATTAGAAAAAGTGAATCCCTTAGGTTACTCTGTGGGTCCTTTCAGTGTGGTGATTCTTATTCTGCAGGGTGTTGTTGGTACAGGTATTTTTGTCACTCCTTCGTCCGTTTTGAGATCTATGAACTCCATTGGTTCGACTTATGTTCTTTGGATCTCTTGTTTCTTTTTACAAATTACCAAGGTTTTCATTTACATTGAATATGCTGGTTACTTCCCAAAAAGAAATGGTGGTGACGTTGCTTACTTGGAGCAAGCTTATCCAAAACCAAAGTTCTTGGTTCCAACAATGTATGCGGCTATCTCTGTTATTCTTTCATATACGACGAGTAGTGCGCTTGCCTTTGGTCAGTACATAATTGCCGCAGCACACACACAATCAACCACATGGGTTTATCGTGGTATTGCCGTTGGTGTTATGACTTTTTGTTGTGTTGTTGTTGCACTCAGTACCAAATGGTCTTTACGTTTACAAAATACACTAGGTGTTGTCAAGATTATCTTTCTTTTCTTCATGGTGGTTGTTGGTTGGGTTGTATTAGGTGGTGGTACTAAAGTTCAAGATCCACACCAAAGTTTCCGTAACGTTTGGGAAGGTACTACAACTAATGGTAACGACATTGCAAGTTCAATTATTAAGGTTACATTTTCTTACGGTGGTGCAGGTTATGCTTTTGGTGTCGTTGCAGAACATACCCGTAGCGATGAAAAGTCTGAAGAAGAAAACAACAAGCGTTTATTGAAGACATATGCCTTATATGTTCCTTTGTCGTTGGTTGTTATTTTTATTGTTTACATTTTGCTCATCACTGGTTATTATGCAGCTGCTTCTCCTGAAGAAATCATGAATTCTAAAGTTGGTATTGCAACCTTATTCTTCCAAAACGTTTTTGGTAACAAACGCGCAACAAGTGCATTATCTTCCATGATTGCTTTGTCTGCGTTGGGACACTTGATTACCGCTATCGTTTCGCATAGTAGAGGCTTGAGAGAATGTGGTAGACAAGGTGTGCTTCCATTTGCAACATTCTGGACTTCAACTCGTCCATTTGGAACCCCTCTTGGCCCTATCTTTGTTACATGGCTGGTCAATACTGTTATGATTGTTGCTCCACCTGCTGGTTCGGCTTATAATTTTATCGTCGATTTGGGTACTTACTCTTCCAACATCTTCAACGTTGTTCTAATTTTTGGATTATTAAAAGTTAGAAGAGATCGTAAGCAAAGAGGATTGGGTAACAAAGGACGTTATCTTCCATTGCCTATTGTTATCATAGATTTGATGTTCCAGTTAATGGTTATTGCCATTGCTTTTGTTCCTCCTCAAGGTACTTTGATTGGTAGTGATGTTTCATTCTTCTATGCAACTTATCCAATTGTCACTATTGGTTTACTTGGTGTTTGTGCCCTATACTACTATTTGTGGAGATTTGCTTTTCCAAAAATGGGACAATATGTTCACCGTGAGCTTATTTACCGTCTCGAAAATGGAGAATTGGGTAACACTATTGTGAAAGTCAAGCTTACAGAAGTAGAAGAATGGGATCGTGTTCACAACACAAATGAGCATGGTATTGGTCTAAAAGTTGTGGAAGAGATTGAATCTAAATCTGAGCCTTCCTTGAAATGATCTCTCAAAAAAAATGGATTATATAAATGAGGTTGATCCTTGGTTTTAGATGCTTTATATTGTTTTTGGTTTTTAGTATACGTTAATAAAATATTTTTATAAATCTTCTGTTCCAGAGTTTGACATCGCACACCTTTTATCAGATAAATTATCAATTATTTTCTTTTATTAGTTTTAGTTTAATTGCAATTTGTAAACTCGAACTAAAATATAGAATTTAAATGTATAGAAATGAATCATTGTAATAAAGTGAGATTTAGTTAACACTAGAAACAGCTAATCAAAATACAATCGTAAAATATGTAGCATGTATAAGTTTTCACAGGCTTGTAGCAATAAATTTTATTGCGCTTTAAGGAGTCCTATATTATATAATCATATATAATGTAAACACCCTTGTTTTTGGAATTTTTTCTAGTATTTAATAAAGCTTATCTAGTCATAAAAATATTTGCGTATAGTAGATTGAGAAATTACTGATCTCATTTCGCCCACCAAAGGCATTTGACAGAGCACAGGGTTTGCTGAAAACTGTTTGATTTTCAAAGCTGAACGCATATTTCCAGGTAACAGTTGAGAAATTTACGTAGACGATTTTTCATAAAGCATTCAAAGATTTTACAATATATCTTGCAATAATGTACCCGTATTTGGGTAAATCTTATTATTGCCTCAAGAAATGTTTTGAATTACAGTTTTTTTTGACTTAATAAACATTTAATCTATAACATTTAAAGTGTTTACTGACTCTCAGATGAATTATATGCAAATATTTGGAAAATTTGGAAATGGTATGTAAATGGCCTATGCTAGCTTTCTCAAATTATCAAGAATTTTGTTAAAAATTCTATGCTCCACTTGAGATGACCAGATAGTATCCATATGCTCGTAGCCATCCAACTTAACAACCTCAGTATCGCAACTTAAGCTATCAATTGTTTTGTCAATATCAATCAACATATCAGAAGTACCATAAAAAAATAAGCAAGGAGTCTTAATTGTTTGCGTAGGAAATGAAGCAACTCTGTTGTTTTTTGATGATGTTCCACTAAGATAAACCAACTTTGAGCCAGAGGAACCCCCTTCATTAAACATTTGGAATCTCTTGCTCTCAATGATTTGGAACCAGTGCACAACTGACTTGACACTTGATGGTGAAAACATGTGTGGATAACCAACTCTTTTTTGAACGGTACTAATGTTCCCTGATTGCCAGTTAAATAAGAAAATTAAGGATTTGTCAACAACTCTTTCATACAAAGTTGGTCCCATAATCTTTTGCCAAAAAACTACTGATGGTAAAATGGCTCTGCTACCAAATAGTCGATAAAGAAAATTTGGAGCAGAGTTCACTAGGAATGAACAAATTGGGTTATTCAATCCCTGGGGAATCATTGCTGGCGATAATCCTATGAATAATTTTATTTTATCATTCAAAGGATCGCTTAGAGACAAAGCAGCTAAACCTTGAGCAGAACCTTGACTAAACCCAATATAAACCAAATTTTCCTTTTTGGTAACATCCAATATGTAATCGATGGTATTAGGAATGTCAAACATCGCAAATTCATCCAAAGAGTAGTTCCAAAACTTTTTATCAGTGGAAGCTAAGTACAGATGCTTTCTTGAGTACTTGTTACCTCTATTGTTACCCAGCCAAACGTCATAACCCTCGTCAACTAGCTTGAAAGGCAAGCATCTATTACTTTCATCTCCCAGAACGAACAACTCAGAGTTAGTTAGTAGTCCATGGTGCATGTAAACAATTTCCCTCCCGTGAATGTCATTGAGACTACAATGTTTAGGTAAAACACGATGAATAGATAACAAATATCCATCTTTAGTCTGGACAACGTGCTCGTGAACCTTATATCCGTGCGCGTGAACTATGTCCACAATATCAGTAGATTTAATTACTTTCTCTTGAAGTTCGGTGATATCGTCGTTCTCGACTTCGGTGGTGTCAGAATCGTCATCATCGTTAACTGTTTCTAGTTTGTTAAGCTCTGTTGAAGATGATAAGGTTGAGTTAGAAAGAGTATCAGTTGAACCATAACTTTTAAACAATGAAGACCGAAAAACGGTTGAAACGTTATCAGGCTTATTCAACTTTGACTGTGCGCTGGCTAATAACTGCTCAAAACCGATCCAGTGCAGCACTAACAGAGGTATCTGTAGCACCAAGGCCAACGCATTCAAGCCTACTTCAGTAGCACTTTTCATTGTTATTTAGAAAAAAGAGTTGAACCATAATAGGATAACACACGTCTCACATCCACGCGCTCTTTTAGGCACCACTGCTGAAGATTTCATTGTGTTCCGATATTGGAACATCCAATAATAAATGGCGCTACTAATAGTATCTTTTAGACAATAGCTATATATTCACGGTGAACAATTTTCATAAGCTGGCAGCCAATCATTTTAAGTTATTAATCTGGTGAATAGAGATACGGTCTATTCTGCTACCTCACTATAATCTCAAAAGTATGTTTGAGTACTTCTACCACTGAGGTTTGAAAGCAGAATTTAGACTGAAGAAGAGGCACAGACATATTATTGTACGTCAATTACAGATTTTTTGTAAGGACATCATTATGAAAAAGGAGATGTAAAAGAAGGTATGATGAAAAATTTTTGAGTCTTAATCACTTTGCATATGAGATAGTTTATCTAGGGGAAAGTGTTAAGGAGCTTTGCCTACTAACGTGTGACGAATTTATGGAACTACTTCAGTTTCTTGGTAGTTGTAGTGAATGAAAATTTTGCCAAAACATTTACGAATACATAATGGTCAAAGAAGAGTACAAGTGTGGTGGATGGGAGAGAATCTGGTTATTGTTTTGATACTCGGCAGTGGCCATTTAGGTTTTACTAAAATCAAAAATAATACGCTGAATTCCCAGAAATGGCAATTTGGTTTGTATACTATGACTGTGAAAGATTACGAGAACAAAGGTTTTCATTCACTTTAGAGAATAGAAAACGGAAAGGAAGGGCCAAGCAGGGTGTTTCAAGTAATGTCAATTACAGGTGAACGTTTGAGGTATTTTGTCCAATCTAGTAGCGTGCACGTAGACATACTGTTATTTTATTTCAGCTATGCTGGTATGACAGAGAACCCCTTTACCAACTATAAGCAATAAGCAGTAAGAGCTAATAACTTCGAAGATACAAAGTAAGTCGAAGCGGACTTGAGCTTCCAGGTAAGGCTGTAGTTTTATTGAACTTCACTTCTGTCTTTGTTAATGAAGAATATTTTTTCAGTACTCAAACTGTTATTTATGAATTGTTGAACATAGTTTGTCTTAGGCAAAACATCGCCACATTGTATTCATTTGCAACCGAGAACTGCAGCCCGAATTTATGTGGAATGAATAGGTAATTTGATATTGTTTATTAGTAGATGCTGAAACAGGGCAATAGGGTAATACTTTATCAAAAGTCTTTTTTTCTAACAACACTGCTAGCTAGAGCCAACTTATCTAGCTCTACTAAATAATTGACGAGTTATTTATATCTATGAACAAATCGTCAATAAGTTTCATACTCAGCAAAAAATAGTCTTTGATTCTGGTCATTTGCAAGTAGGAGTTGTTGTATTTGAAATTTTGAATTGAATAAAATATAAAAGCACTCTTTTTAATTTCTATAATCCTGTAATAAAGTCATTTTTACTTTTTTTTGCTTTTTTATCAAATAGCCTAGTGGTATAAACGCTGGGCAAGTAAAAATTGAGGTCGCACGTTCGAATCTTACAAAAAAACGTTACAGCAAGCTGTCACCCCATATACACCGAGTGCTTCTAATTTTTTAGTAGCTCTATTTCAAAGAAGGCTGCTTACCTGATGCCATTGAGAACATCACAGTCGCATGAACTATGTCACTTAATTCAATGCTAGTTTCAATCTGCTGGGTATTTGTTCAGAAATTTAACAAAAAAAGTCTTTCAAATCTCCGGGTCAGTGGAAACGAGCTTTTATTCTCCGTGGGAGTAAAGTGGAAATTTTGAAATATGTAGATATTGGTGGCATATAATAGAAAACTAATTAAGAAAGCTAAATAATGAGTGATGCAACAGCAGAAATAGAGCCTGCGAAGATTCCTGGCAACTATTCAGCTAGAAAGAACCTTCGGTGGGCAGCAGCATCACAAAACGGCCCTTCCCGCAGTGCTACTGTTCAAGATAGTGACGCCATCCATCAAAATATACCAAAGACGTATGTCTCACCAGCTCAAATGTACTCAACCGACTCAGGAAAGATGTTTCACGCGGGTTCGATCTGCATTGTGCTTGTTGGTCTTCCAGGACGCGGGAAAACAAACCTTTCAATCAGTTTGTGTAGGTATCTGAGATGGCTAGGTGTGAGAACGCAATTGTTCCATTTGAGTGATTACAGAAGAGAACGGGCACATGCTCTGATTGAAGTGGAAACAGATAACCCACTGAACTCTAAGATCTTAAAGGAAATAACCGATAGTGCCCTTTTGGATATCGTCGATTACTTCAAAAAAGAAGATGGACAGATTGCGATTTACGACGCTATCAATGCTTCCACAAAGTCTAGAGAAGATTTAGCAAAGAGCATGAAGGCGTATGACGTGAAGTGCTTGTTTATAGAATCACTTGTCGACGATGATAACTTGTTGTCGGCCAATATTAAAGATGCCATCAAATCACCGGATTACGAGGGTTGGGGTAGAGCTGAAGCGTTTTTGGATTTCCAGAAAAAAATAGCATTTGCTGAAGCCAACTATGAAACGTTTGGCGAATCAAGTTTGTCCTATATCAAGAGCTTCAATTTTGGAGAAAAGATCATAATTAATGAACTAAAACATGATTTTCTAATGACGAAGATAATTTTTTACATTTTGAATACCAAGATCAAGTCACATTCGATTTATTTTGCTCGTTGTTCATTGAATAAAATTAAATTTAAAGATGACCCGCCAATCACTGAAGCCAGCCAAAAGTTCGTTGATAAAATTTACACTACCTTATGCTCTGATTATGAGGATAAACAATTACCAAAGGATTTACTAGTTTGGACGTCCACAAGACTTAGAACAACACAGTCTGCTGAGATTTTCAACAAGATGGGATTGGTTGTTAAACATAGACCAGAATTAACTCAATTGAATCCGGGAAGTGCAGATGGATTGAGCGATGAAGAACTAAAACAGAAATTTCCTGAGGATTACGAAAAGCACCAAATGGACCCATATCATCACAGATATCCTCGTGCAGAGTCTTACCATGACCTCGCATTAAAGATTGAACCTTTGATTTTGGAAATGGAAAAATTAGGTAATGATATCTTGATTATCGCTGACGACTCTATTACAAGGATATTCTATGGCTATTTAATGGCATCAAATGCAAACGCTATACCCAACATAAGTTTTCCGAAAAACGAAATCATCAAAATCAGTTATCATGCTTATGGAAATACTGCCAAGAGACTGATTGTTGAAGGAGTAGAATTAGATCAAATTTAGAGCACTCTCTGTAGTTTTATCTGAAATTCTTTCTAAAAAAAGCTTGTAAATTTCTTCTTTATTCACATGTTTATCGTTTATAAATAATATTACTACTAGATGAAGAGACGGGAAGTATATTGTGGTAAATTAGATGATCGTTAAAGTGTTTAAAAAATATGTAAAAGTGGTTGTAAAAAACAGAGACTTATACTATGCTCGACAGGTGGTATATACTAGAATGAGAATGACAAATTTAACTAGTTGCTGATGCCGCCATAACTACTGAGATTCTTCAAATCGATATGTTTAGAAAGGATTGATCTGGATGGTTGGCATGGAAGTAATCAAAGGCATAAAAAGTGACATGGTGGACAGGGTATTGATGTGGATATAAATTAGTTGTCATTATTGATATCGAAGTCTAGGTATTTTTTCACAAAATCTCCATACAATGTAGTTTGCTGGACCCAGTTTTGTGCGTACTCTTTCCTAGACTCATCTGAATAGCGACCCAAGATGTCGCACTTTTTGTTATGGACATAGTTCGTAACAGGAGACAGCACTGCTACAATAAGCATATCAAAAAACAAACCCATCGTATAGATAAAGAAGAAGAGATGTGCAAACGGAAGTGAAAATTGTAATCACAGCCGTTTCTTTTCCCGTGTGCGAATCTCGGAATTGCACCTATCAAATACGAATTTTGCTTAGCATGCGTTTACCAGTGTATAGGAGGTCAAACGAGTAGCCATGGATGGAAATCTGTACCACGGCCTCTACTTCAACCGGAAGCAAACGCCCACTTTTCAATGCCCTTTGAAGAATCGTCCATGCTATGCCAGTTTGTTCGTAAACCACAGGTAGCCTTGGAGTGGTATATACTCCACTGGGGATATCCAGGGTGATGCCCTCTTCAATATATCCTAGAAGCGTACCTTCATAGCTAGCTTGAGCTTCGTAGATTACAATACGCACATTTGAGTTCACAATAGGATTCCAAACTGTTAGTTCCACTTCTTTACTGAAAATATGCATGGTGGTATCCAAAATAAACTCGTTTTGTTTCTCCAAATCATCAGAACCATCATTTATAGGCAAGTTTATAGGAACAAGCACTTTTTGTATCATCCTGGAAAAGGATTTGGAGTTCTCAATCGCTTGCCCACGCAAATCAAAAGCGACATGTTCTTTTGAGATGTATTTACCGATTAGCTCTTCCATGTAGTGCTTGGATACGGGTGAATCATCATGAATTTTCAGTGCAACTTCAATAACGGTACTTTGGTATGATTCCATCATAAAGGGAAGAATGGTGAAGCTGGCAACGGGAGTCTCATGCTTGTATTCAACTCCAATATCAATTGTTGGGAAATCGTTTGTTATAGTGAGATTAAGTGGATTGGTGACATTGACTCTAGCCAAAAGCACCAAACTTTCATCATCAGCATCAACAAGCTCAGCAGAGTAGAGCTGGGCTCGCCAATCATCCATTTTGATGAGATTCGATTTATTTAGAGTAATACTCTCATCAATTTTGAAATTCAATGGACCACTGACAAACGCAGAATTAATAATTGAATCGCAATCAAATGAAAAAAGAAAATTACTGATGGTACCATCAATAATACCTCTGATATTTTCCAAAACTTCAGTCTCGTTTTTGATGCGAACTTCTAGGTTATTAACATCAATATTAACGCGATTGCTTTCGAGATTTAGCTCCAATGGTGCCTTGCCTCCAGTAGCAATGTGTAATCCCGCTACATCAATATGTGCATCAACAGATGCATTTAGCGGTAATTTCAAGGTTTCCGTTAAAATTTCCAAATTGCTGCTTAGATTAATGGCATCGTTGGCAGTATCAAGGCCCAATGTTTTCAATTTTGGAACAAAAGTATGAAAAAGATCATAGTGTCCAAAATTTGAAGGATCAACACCCAGCTGCACTTCAATACCATTAACTAAATTACAGAGCCAACTATCATTGCAATTTCCTGACTTAATCCACACTTCTACTCTTTCATCATTGGTGTATGCGTCCACTAAATGCTGAATGAACCCTGATTTGATCAATCTGTCATCAATTTTAGGGATTACAAACTTTAGTTTAGTTTCCCTATCTTTTAACTCAAACTCTTTACTTTCAATAGTTGCGAGCTTGACAAAATCATTTTTGATTTTTGTTCCTATGTGCAATTGATTAGCTGGAGCAGTAAAATTTCTAAAATGAATATTACCAAAATCATTTACTTTTAATAATGCATATCCTGTAAAAGTATTACTTTCGTAATCATTGATAGTTACATTCGAAATCACTAATTGATCCAAAGCGTTACTGATATCATCTTTAAGTTGTGTTGTCTTCTGAATTCCAAATTTTTTCCAAAGCGGCAAACTGAACCCTAATAGTCGAAACTGAGTAGAAAATAGCAAATTCACTTTTTCTTTCGAACCAAATAAATTGTTCAATGATTTGTGTACACCTTTATACACAATAGCTTCAGTATTTGACAAAGTAAATTGATATGTGGCATTATTTAATTTAACCGTGTCTTCAAATCCATCCGTGTTGATCTTCAACAATGGTTTGTAAGTATTCCCAATGCTGAACCAATGCGTTGTTTCTGGCATATCAATTCGAGTCGAGCCAAGTAAGTGATAACAAAATCCTTTTTCGAAAACTGTTTTATACCAGCCAAGGTAAGTAAACTTGATATCAAGCTTCAAGTTTTCAATGAATACCGCATCCTGTTCTCCTTCATCTGCTATAGTTGCATCTGCCAATTCTATATCCAGGCCTTTAACAACCTTGTTAAAATCTCTTACCAGAACTACCAAAATAAGGCAAAATATTATGGAAACACACCAAAGTGAGGTCTTGAGGCATCTTTTGATATATAATTGTCGTTCATACTTGTACTGCTGATGTCTCATTTCAGGTAAAGGCAAAGATTCGTCAACCGTGCTGGTGTTAGGATCATCTTCAGGTGGTGCCAAGCTGGGAGGTGAAACAGGTTCTGGGGCCTCGTCTATCAAGGGAATCAAATGTTCTTCCCTTCTGCTTTCTTCTATACTTTCATGGTGATGGTCTATGTACCCTTTCCTAGTATAGTATGCCTGTTTCTGTGTCATTTATTATAAAGCATAAGAAAATACATTAATTGTGTAGTACATAAATTTTATATATTTTTCTTGACAGGCTCGTTCAAGAGGACCCATTGACAAAATTATATATTAAGTAAATGCGTTGGTATTTGTGCAGTTGGAGCAGGGGACAACGGCTGCTGACATTTCCATTCGCCAACAATGTCAATGGCCTCACCCTCATCTTCTGCAAGAACACTCCAATCTCTTGAAAGATACATGTTAATAAACGCAGTCAATTGTGGTAGATATGGGAAGTCAACAAAAAGTTCATCGTTCAGTAGCTGTTCAACTTCAACACTGCCGCCAGCAGCCAACTCATCAATCTTAGCATCAACTTTTTCTTGTTCGTAATTGACAGAATCAAATTCAGGTTTGGAGTAGACAAAATTGGAAATGGCATTTTTGATCATCTTCACTTCATTCAATGGAGGAGTCTTCTGTGATTGCAAATGAACTGTAATCTCACCATGTCCAAAAGTATTGACAATCCTTTCTTTCAAAAAGTGCGCAGTTTCTACTTGAGTAATCTCCTTTAGTACTTCAACGTCTTTAACATGTCTGTCAAAATCATAGTAACCGGACGCAATTCTATTCCATACCTTACTCTTTTCCTCTTTAAGATTCTTGTACTTTTGTTCCTTCTTATTAATAAGTGCTTCAACATGCTTAGTAAAGTCTTCAGCGTCCATTTTTGTTAGTTGAATAGAGATCTTTTCCAAAAACGATTTAATACGATGCAATAAATAAAATGTAGGATATTCACTTTGAACTAAAATCCTCAAACCAAACGTCGTTCTGGTTTCCCTAGTACCAGAAAAGACAACGTAACCTAACTGTTCTTTAGTTCTTAATCTGGTGAAACATGGTTCGTATAATATTTGAGAACATAGCTCGTTGATAATCCGAGCTTTTGAGTCAGAAATTAACCCTAATTGAATGAAAACTTCAATGCACGAGTTTATATTCTCTGGATCATCGTTTGGCTTGATATAGTGTGGCCTAGTGCCTAATGGTAACAAAAGAGATCTGCCTCTTGTAAATTGTGACTGTGTCAAAGTGATTGAGGAAGTTAAATTTGGTAGATTACTTTTCAGAATATCATGAACTTTAATGGCATCTGCTTGACTGTAGTTACCTAAAACCAGACATTCAGCAAAACAAGTTTTGAGTAAGTTTTGCGAATAATTGACTAACGATCTGTAATCTAATGCATGCAAACATGCAATCTCATCATCAACTAGCCAAGAGTTTTCATTGACTAAGGAAGAAATGATAGGTCCAACCTGCTGATAAGGAGTTGAAAATCCAAAATTTTTCAAGTTTCTTGATAACTTATCCTTCGAAATTTCGTATCGTTCCTCCCTAGCATCATTCCAAATGTCTTGAACCTTGTTTTCATTGGTAAAGTCGCTCAAAGTTTCCAACAATTTCTTTAGAAGGACCTCCAATTTATGTGAGTAACCCATAATCTCTAAACTGATACCTTCTCTTGCCAAATTCCAAGAATATTGTAATCCACCTAAAGTAGCCAAGTAAGAAACAGAGTTTAATTCATCTTCAAGCAGCTCCACAAAAAAAGATAGATAAAGAGAATTAAGTGGAGTTGATGTAGCCCCTGGTAGATTAAATTTGATGCTGACAGCAGATCTAGGTCCAGCAAGTTCTGGATGCGCTTTGTACCAAATTTTCAAAAACTCATCTACTTCAACTAATTGAGGGTATTGAGTAGACTCGTCTGTGGTGAGTGTAAAGTCTGTAGGGATATACAAGTTATGTTCAGGCAATGCAAATTCAGGGTCCAGCTCAAGGTTTTCAAGTGTTTCCAATGGATAAAGCTCAGTAGTGTACTCGGTTTTATACCATTCTTCTTTTTTGATTTTATCCTGATTTGATTCATTGAAAAGATCCTTTGAGACCAAAAATGTCCTAAAATTATCTGGACTGAGATAGGACAATGCTT
Organism: Saturnispora zaruensis; assembly: GCA_003705435.2. Classification (NCBI taxonomy): domain Eukaryota; kingdom Fungi; phylum Ascomycota; class Pichiomycetes; order Pichiales; family Pichiaceae; genus Saturnispora; species Saturnispora zaruensis. Next base: position 240,283 of record PPIM02000012.1, on the reverse strand, counting down.
CACTGATGACATCAGGTTCAAAATTTCTAACAACAGACAAACTCAATAAATTTTCAGGAGGTATTTCTTGAGTTTTGACGGAAGAAGGATCAGGGTTAGAGTCCAAGGGACTTTTGAGAGGAATATCGTAAAACGACAAGGAGTGAACAGTTCCTGCAAGTCTTGATACCGTTCCAGAGGCATCTGATTTTTGCTTAAATCTGAAAGCATTGGAAGAAGCAGCATGGATCTCATCATAAATCCACTCTTGGGGGCCCTCCTTTTTGAGCATACTGAAATACTTGAAAATGTCCTGAACGATTTCCTTGTAATGGGTTAGCCCAGTGCTAGTTAGTTCAACTTCAATGTTGAATTCACTGAAACCAGGGGAAATGGAGCCTGCACCACATGAAAGGCCATTGGCCCAACCTTTACGCTTGAAACTATAGAGGAGAGAGCCCTTTGATTCGTGACCAATCAAATGCGCAAGGTATCTGGTTGGCAAGGACTCCCAAAACGCGGCAGTGGAGGGAATAGGGAAAGTAAGTTCTAAGGTTCTGGCGTCTCTGATGGGCTTGATTTTGTAGAGCTGGCTGACATAGTTTGAGGAATTGAACGGGGAAGGCACGTAGTAGGGTCTTTTGAGGTTCTTGTTTTCAATATCGGAGAACATATCTACTGCCCAAGTAGTGAGAGTGTCCAGAGGCTCGTTTGATAGGATACAAAGAGACATGATGTTAGCAGAGTAGCTGTTTGAGTGAAACTTGATGAGTTCATCGCGGACATTGAGTCCCAGCTCCAGCGGCTTATCTCCCAATGTGGTCTTGTTACCAGTGGAGAACCCGTTGTAAGGGTGGAGCCTGCTGGCGCTGTTTCTGGCCAGCTGATAGAACCTCCAGTTGTCGGACTGAAGGTTTTTCTTGTTTTCACTGTCTACGGCGTTGATCTCACGGTCCTTACCTGATGGCGAGAAAAGCGGACTGATGAAGAACTGCGAGAACCGGTCTAGCGCCCCGTGCAGCGCGTCGTTCTTAACTTCAAAGTAGTAGTTGGTGTGCATGGGCGCCGTGTAAGCGTTCGAGTGGCCTGAGTTCTGCGAGAGGTAGGCTCCGTACTCGTTTTCCTGCGGGTACTTCTGTGTGCCTAGGAACAACAAGTGTTCGCAGAAATGAGCGAGTCCTGGTAGCTGGTCTGGGTCTGCAAACGACCCTACGTTGACGTCCAGAGCTGCTGCTGACTTATCAGTGTCTGGATCATGGATGAGCAGCGCCTTCAGGTTGTTGTTTAGGCGTATTAAGCGATACTTGCGGTTATCCAGCGCTGGTTTCAGGAACCGAGGATTGTCCAGCAACACCGAAAATGTTGATGCCATGTCAATTGCGTCCTTGGTACTCTTTTCATCAAGAGAAGAAGGTGAAGATCTGAAGGGTAGGTGAAATTTTGGAGGGTTCGCCACTGCGGGGATGCGTTAAAAATGCCAGATGTCGCACCAACTACTAATAAAGTCTCTATCACCCTGACCACTACGCAGAGACGCTATTCTATAGCTTCAGGTGTCCAAACCTGCTCTTTTGCGTTCCAATGATACCAATGACTAAAATTTGGAAAACGACACGATTTTCGCTTTCTGACACGTAATCCTCTTTGGCGTCTAATTTTGCATTCTTTCTTCCAGTCACTATTGTGTTTTCCTGGTCCACAAAGATCAATTGAGATGGCACGGTCTAACGCTAGGTTGCTGAGATTCGGGTTCTTTGCCGCACTCCTCATCTTATGCGCGTACATCCTTTCAAAGGGTAGTTCAGCCACCTACACTATTCCGCAGACACCAGCTAACAGCAACAAAGACACACAGGCTTTGAAGGGCGGCTCTGCTGCCGCAGCTGCTGGGTCTAAGGCAGCAGCAGCAGCACCAGCAGACGCAGGATCAGCCAAAACGGCAGTCAAGGAAACCACGCCAGGTAAGGTCAAAGCTACTTTCGTTACATTGGCAAGAAACAACGATTTGTGGGAGCTATTGGAGTCGATTAGACAAGTGGAAGACAAGTTCAACGCCAAATTCCACTACGACTGGGTGTTCCTTAACGACGACGAGTTCAACGACGAGTTCAAGAGGGAAACAACCAGAATGGTGTCCGGTACCACGCACTACGGGTTCATCGACCGTTCGCAATGGTCCTTCCCAGATTGGATTGACGTTGACAAGGCTGCTGAAACCAGAAGAAAAATGAAGGAGGAGAAGATCATCTACGGTGACTCCATCTCCTACAGACACATGTGCCGTTTCGAGTCCGGGTTCTTTTTTAGACACCCTCTGATGGATCAATTCGATTACTACTGGCGTGTGGAACCTGGCATCAAGATTCACTGTGACATTAACTACGATTTGTTCAAGTTCATGGCCGACAACGACTACGAATACTCCTTCACGATCTCGCTTCCTGAATACCAGGGCACCATCCCAACTCTCTGGGACACCACCAAAAAGTTCATGAAGGAGCACCCTGAACACATTGCCGCAAATAACTTCATGGACTTTATCTCTGACGACGGAGGCAGCTCCTACAATGGTTGCCACTTCTGGTCCAACTTTGAGGTTGGTAAATTAGACCTCTGGAGATCCCAGGCCTATCTTGACTACTTCAACTACTTGGATCAGGCCGGAGGCTTTTTCTACGAACGTTGGGGTGACGCTCCTGTGCACTCAATCGCCGCCTCCCTATTCATTGACAAGGAAAAGATCCATTTCTTCGACGACATTGGATACTACCACGTTCCTTTCAATAACTGTCCTGTTGACAAGGAGGTCAGAATTGCCAACAAGTGTTCCTGTAACCCTAACGACGATGTCACCTTCAAGGGCTACTTCTGTACCAACAAGTACTACAAGTTGAAGTCTCTTAAGAAGCCTGATGGTTGGGAGAAGTACAGTAACTGATCTTTTTTTATTTATCTCTCTATATACTCTACTATTATTACCACCTCTTATATTTCATCTGTTGTAAGCAACGCGTTTAGCAACTGAAGCAAAATTTCATAGTGAACAATAACATAAACAATTCTCTGATTACAGTAAAAGATATGTCGACAACGCTGAAGGCCAGAAGAAAGCTGTACGAATGGAACAAGCGTGGATTGGTTAAAAAGGTATTGGTTGCGTCGGTGGCTCTCTTTTTGCTTGTGTGGTCATTCAGTTCATCGTTTTCTTCACGTCAGAAGCAAAATGAGAGGGTGAGTTTCGGTGATGATGATGTGGCAGCAGAAAGTGGCAAACCAAAGGGAGTGTTTGTGACGCTTACCCGGAATCACAACTTGTGGGATCTGCTAGAGACTATGAAGGACATGGAAGATCGGTTCAATCACGAATACCACTACGACTGGGTGTTTCTCAACAATGAACCGTTCTCTAATAACTTTATCAAAGAGACTACGAGAATTGCGTCGGGTAAGGCCAAGTACGGTGTGATTCCCGTGGAGCACTGGTCGTTTCCCAGCTGGCTCGACGAAAAGAAAGCGGAACAGGCCAGAATCGACATGAAGGACATCATTTATGGCGACTCGCTTCCGTACAGACACATGTGCAGATACAACTCTGGCTTTTTCTACCAGCACCCGCTGCTGCAGGAGTACGACTACTACTGGCGTGTGGACTCGGACGTGAAGTTTCTGTGCGACATCAACTATGATGTCTTTGATCTGTTCCAGAAGAAAAAGCTGAAATATGGATTTGTAATAAGCATGCGTGAGTACATTGAAACGTGTCCGACACTCTGGGACACCACCAAATCTTTTATCAAAGAGCACCCAAACCATGTGGCCAAGGACAACTTGCTGGGATTCGTGTCCAACGACAACGGCGAGACGTTCAACACCTGCCATTTCTGGTCGAATTTCGAAGTTGGTGACCTAAACTTCTTCCGTTCCAAGACATACGAAGATTATTTCAACTATTTGGACAAGAAAGGTGGATTCTTCTACGAGCGTTGGGGGGATGCTCCAGTGCATTCCATTGCGGCATCATTGTTTTTGGACAAAAGTGAAATTCACTTCTTTGAGGACATTGGATACTACCACAACCCATACTATAACTGTCCGATTAGGGAATCCATCAGGGAGCAGGGTAGATGCACCTGCAACCCATTCGATGACAAGACCTTTGTCGCTGGATCTTGCACACACAAATACTTTGAATTGCAGGGTTTACAAAAACCGGAAAAGGAAATCAAAATCTACGGGTTTTAGATGAAGCACGTACTCCAGGCCACCCGTGCCACACAGTGTTACTGCTTACTTAGCGTTGTATATACACTTTTCTTATGTACTATTGTTATTCTTGGCAAAATTTTGGAGATGGCTTTTTCACACTTGATGGAAATTTCAGTTCCTACCGAAAGAAAGTGTTACTGATCCATGTTTCACAAACGACACATGTCCTACCAGCAGCAGCTTCAGCATACGATTGCAGTAAATTTAGATGAAAATGATAGTGACGAAGAGGACTTCTACGGCCACCGTGAACCGACGTGGAAAGACGATTTAAGGTTCTATTATCAGAATTTCAAACAAAAGATCCAGGCACACTCACGGAGAACCTTAATTGCACGAGTTTCAATAATAGCTGTAGCGGTGCTTACTGTGCTTGGCTTTAGGTTTCAGGGCGAAGCTGGTCACAGTAGACGACCTATTGAGATAGATGAATCGTTCACTGTTAATTATAACGACACTTCACCGCTGCATAAAGTTGTTTTACCATCCTACAACTCGCTATATCCGGAAGCTAAACAGGTGCCCAAAAGCGTCGATATGTTTGATTTTAGACTCGGATCATCTCTGCTTTTACTGTACTTGCAATATTACCTTGACAGTGTAACTGGCCCTCTGCCTATGGACCTCAGTATCCCCTTTAGCTGGCATGATTGGATCGATTTTTCTGAAAGACTCCGTTTTGACGATGATCAGCTTATCGATTGGCTACACTACCATTCAACAGGGTTTTCAAAGGACATTGGAACGCTGAAAAGACTGGACTGTAACAGCTTTTGTTTACTCTACGGATGTGAAGGTAGTATAAAATTCCAAAATGCATGTAAGGATATTTCTCCGACAAAAGCTTATCCATATAGCTTTTTATTGGAGGAGCCAGTAGATACAAGAATTAGAGAGGCTGGCCGTGCCCTAATTTCAGGTGGCCACTTGTTTCACAAGATGCCAAATCCAAAAAGATTATTTTTGCTCGGTATTGAAGACACTAATGTCGTACTAAAAGTTGATTCAAATCCACATAGAACTAAAAAGTTTTTGAGATCACCAGAAATGATGAAACTGCTACTAGAATGGCAAAGCCAGAAGTCCAAAACGGATATCAGAGACAACTGGACTAAGGGTCTTGAAATTAGACATCTTCGCCAAAAAACTGCATCTTTTCTTGCTGCCCGAGGAGCCAAGCTCACACTAAGGTCTCCAAATCAAAAGTTGAGGAGGGACAGAACCAGAGTTATCAAACTGGAGTCTGTGAAAAAGGGAATGAAAATGGATCATTGGCACTCTGGGGATTTTGTATGGAACGAAAACGAGTTCCTTGAAAAGATGAACAGGTTGTCTTTAGATGCTTCAAACGAGTTGGATTTAGAGCTGTATAAAAACACTCTAGATGTGGAGCAGTACAGGCTAAATAATGGCCACCACCCAAAGTATCTTCAAGAAGCTTATTTGTACGAGACTACATTGGGGTCGCATTATGATTGGAGGTTCTTCTCAACAAGCTTGATTTTGAACAATTACAGGCAATCCATCATTCATAGGCTGGCTAGAACTTGGTTGAGGTTTTGTTTTCAAAATGGATTGAAAACGTACATTGCATATGGGTCGATGCTTGGATGGATCAGAAATGGACTCACGCTACCTTGGGACTCAGACATTGACGCTGTTGTTACAATGCAGTCTCTTCATACACTTGCAAGAGATTTCAATCAAACGCTAATAATCGATTACACTGAAAAGGACGGAATGCAATCAGGCATGACAGGATACTTTATCGACATCAATCCTACCTATTACTCACGAATAAAAGGCGATGGATACAATGCTATTGATGGTAGACTAATAGATATATCCACAGGCATATATCTTGATATTACAGCGCTAGCTTGGACTGAAAACTATCTCGTGCAAGCAGAGTTGAATGAAAAGTTCAGAAAACTTGTTGATCCGAACTACAACGTTAACCGCATCTTTGCTTTGGAAGGAGCAGAACAATATGAAAATTCAATAGAAAAAGAGTTGAATTCTTTGCAGATGGAGCGGAAGCTTGTCCACTGTAAGAATGATAACGTCTTTAATTTGGAGGAATTACAGGATATGATTCCATCACACTTTGAGGGTGTTAGAGCGTGGTTTCCATCAAAATATGATGAGATTATCAAACGATTATACACAAAGGCACATCAAGATTTTTTTGAAGAGTACAACTACAAAAGTTACGTTAGACTATGGGCCCCGCAGGCCGAGTGTCCACGGAATGATGACAACGACGGTGAATTATGTGAATCCTCTGAAATACAACAGGAATTCCGATTAACCAAAGATTATACCCAAAGACATATAAACATGATTGAAAGACAGGAATGGAGTTCTTTAACACTACACCACGACTCCGAATCAAAACCTCTGCGTATAGACGATTTCTTTTTAGACTATGGCCACAGTTTAGGACTTTCCAAGGAAGAGATTGAAAATATTTACTTGGCTTAGGTAATTACGTACATAGAAACACTCTTGTTTGTAGCATTTATATATACAGCATAAGACACATTCATTACAGATACAACAGTAACTAAAGCTAAGCATTTTCCCTTTATGTTGAAAAAGATCAAAATTTTTTTTCCTTTACCGTGGACGATGTGATTTAAGCTAAAGATAAAATGCTTGGAAGTAGTATCAGGACTTCTAGCGCTCTTAGAGCTATCCAGCGTGGCTTTATTAGACACGAATCTACTGCTAAAACTGCAGCAAATGTTGTTGGTGAAGAAACGGCCATAGATGGTAAAAGAAAGGGGAAAACTGGTAGAAGAGCTACGCAAGATCTATATGATATCATCAATGGAGAATACACTGAGTTCAGTCCTCTGTTTGACAAATTTGATGCTAAGGTCAGATCTGATGTTGAGAAGAATTTTGTTAAGCCAAGTAATTTTGTAGCCATTGGTAATATTCTGTTGTCAAAGGTCGTTGCAATCAAAAGCACAAATAGCATCGACGTTCCTGATCACATTTTGTTTGAAAGGGTGATCAAGACTCTGCTTAATAACAAAGTTATAAACGCTAGTCACTTCAACAGATACCTTGTTGCTTTATTACAAGACAAAAAATATGTCAAGGCATTAAATTCATGGGTTGATAACTTGCAGTACTTCAAAGACCACCCAGAAACATTGAAATCCGTCAAAAAGATTAATGGTGTTGAAAAGACATTTGATTTGATGACCGATCTTCAGTATTTAGGTTTGGCATCTTATTTCCTCTCGTTAAGAGAGTCTGCCAATAAAGTTGATAAAGATTTTGTTGAATTAATCACCAACAAGCAATCAATCAGAAAGTACTCCTTTGCCAGGTATTTAAACTTTATTAAACTACCAAAGGAAGACGTTGACTACATCAACTCTCAATTTGACAACTATTTAGAACAATTATTTGATATCAATGGCGAAGTTCACTTGAAGTATGTTTATTCTTTAGGCCACAACAGCATGCTATTGAAATTGGAAGATCTTTGTGAAAAAACACTTCAAAAATATGCTCAAAAACCGGAAGCCATCAAACCAGCGACTTTGATTGCATACATGAAGGCCTTTAATGGTGCCAAACATTCAGCGAAGGTGATGGAGTTGTGGTCGTGGGGTCAGAAAAATGGTATAATTGGTGCCAAACCACAAATCGAATTTTGGAATCAATTATTGTTAGCACAATTGAACCTTAAAATTGAAAATAAGGAAACCACTCTGAAATCTATTTGGGCACTTATTAACAAAGAATCTGTCCCAAATTCCGAATCTTACTCTATTTACATAAAGGTTTTGATGTCATTAGGTAAATATTCTGAAATAATGACTTTGTTGAATACTCTTAAGGCCAAGAGTCCTGAGCTGTGGAACAGTGAGTTAAAGTGTGAAATGGTCCAAACTCTTATTTTATCCAAGAAATTTGAAGAAGCCTTTACGTTATTCAAAGTTTACTCCAAGGAAGACGGATTTAATGCAGATGCTACCACTTATAACATGATCTTCAGTAAATTGCTTCAAAGAGATAACATGGATGAAGCTTCGAAGTTGTTAGATCAAATGACCCACGATAAACACGTTCAGCCTGACATTGCAACTTGGACATCTGTAATCAACTATCTTTTGAAGCTTTCAAAGGAAGCTGAACTTGCAGAGTCTCAAATTTTAAGTCATCTATTGAAAGTCATTTCTACCATGAGAGAATCAGGTATCAATGTCAATAACGTTGCCATCATAACCGTTATGGCCAATTTATTAAAGAATCCTGAAACTTCGGAAACTGGGCTGGAAATGTTGGTACAAATGGAAAACAACAGGGAAGTCAAGCTGAACGAAACAGGTTACACTGCAATTATCTCCACTTTTTCGAATAATGGGAATGTAAGCGATGCCATTGCGTATTATCATAAGGCTATTGCAGCAGGTGTTGCGCCAAGATCGTTTCTCTACAACTCTATTCTCAAAGGTTACTACAGGTATCCAAATATCAAGGAAACAAGATCATTCTATGAAACCGAAATTCTCAACGTTTCTAAAAGTGGTGATCCAAGATATCAGCCTAACGCTTACACTTACTATTTTATGATTTCACAAGGTATTAGAGAAGACCACCGTGAATTTATCCAATTCACAATTGATGAAATTGCCAAATTACCAGACTTGTTTTTGGGCCAACAGCTACCAAAGATTTTATCAGCCTTAGCTGAGAACGGCTACTCGTTCCCTGAGACTTTGGCTAAGAAACTTGCCTAAAAAATGTGAATTTTGTTCACTTTGTCTATATAATTCATGTATATATAAAATATGAAAAAATTATCGAAATTGAAAAATCTGTTGAGATCCGACTATTCTTCGCAGTCAACGTCCAAGTAACTAACCCAGCTATGACGCTAATAAAGGACATCGACGCGTATATCACAACAACAAAGAAATTGCTCACCACCAATCCAAGTGCGACAGTCACTTTATCCTATACTCACAGCAAGTCTGGAAAGTCTATCATCAAATTCAAGTCTTACGACTCAAAACATGGTCTTTGTTATTCGTTCAGCACTCGTAAACAAAAGGAGTTCTCAAAGCTTTGTAATGCATTAGGCCCTAGAGGCTGTAATGTTGGAGAGGGTGAAATCGAGGGATTAAGTCTTTTGCTAATGAATACTGCCAAAAGTGAAGTAGTTCCTGCTGAACCAGTTACGACAAACACAACACCAGTTCCAGAAGACAAGAAGCAAGCGCCAGCAGCGCAACAGCAGCCACAGAAGCAAAGTGGTGGTAAAAAGAAGAAGAAGGGTAAGAAGCATTGATATATGGGGGGTTTGTCATAATAATAGCAAATATTAAGCTTGTATACTATACACAATACGATTATAAATGAAACTCACTTACATATTTATAAAGGAAAATTAAAACACTAATAATACATAATGCTTACCATATTTCAGGCTCATTAGAAGATGGGTGACTCGATGAAGAAATATTGGAGCATACCCGATCTGTTAAATACTTTAGCAATGTATCTAACTCACCCCTGGAGATATTTGAGTTCTTGAGAATATTATCTATTTCGTTTGGGGATGATGATTTTGTATCACAGAAAGGGCAGTCTTGAATGTTAGGGTGAAATTTCTCATGTTCGTTTGATGCTGGAGGAAGTTCAGAAGCGCTAGAACTACAAGTGCAATTAGGATCTGGTTTGGCGGCATGTTCTATATTCATCACCTTTTCTGTTAAAAGGCTCAAAAGCTCAGAGGGAATGTTAATATTGACAACAGTGGACTTTGGTGATGCTGACTCTAGTTTTTTGGATTTCAGTTGCTTTTTCAACTGTGATCTAGTATCAGAAATTAGTTTGCTCCTTTGTTGCTTCAGTTTTGATATCTGTTCATCAATCGTCTGAACTTCAGGTATCATATTGCTAATGTCATCCTTGTCAATGTTGTCATAAGTTTGTGGAACTTTATTTTTGATGCTGGACTCAGGTGGTAACGATGATGATGATAGAGACGTTCGCTTTTCATTAGATCTTTCCAACTGCTTTATAATATCCACAGCTTTATTGTACTTATTCACATAACCTTTCAATTTCTTTCTTATGGCATCGTATACGTCTGCTTCGTAGCTGATAATGTCATTGGCTGCATCGAGTCTTTTTTTCAAAGAATCATTTTGCAATCTTAAACTAGAATTTTCTTTCACCAATTCATTTGTTAATAGTTCCAGACGTTTGTCTGCTTCAGAAAGATTTGCCTTGTTTGGTAGTCTTTTGTAGTCATTCAATCTTATATCTTGTAGAAAATCAACTTTTTTAGGTTTTTGGAACAATTCATCACTTTCAAATTCCAATTTGAAACTGGAATCATGGAAATTATCAGCAACAGCAGCGGTAGCATCATTCTGTTTATCTTTTGAGTTTAATTTCAAGTTTCCCAAGTTGATATTAAGTTCATCCGTTTTCGTTTCTTTGATACCATCGTTGCTCCAAAGAGACCGCCTTTGAGGCGACAAGTTAACGGGTCCTCTTCCAACCTCAATTTCAATGCTGTCATCATTATCACTAACTTCTCTAAACTTGGAGCTCTTTCCGCTGAAGTATTTCCAGTACTTTTCAGGAACATCGTTTCTTAACAATACTTCATAATCAGAGAAGTCTTTAAAATAGGCATCTTTGTCCAGCGTTTTACCAGCAAGATTACCATGCGGGAGTGGGCGACCATCCAGAAGGGCTTCATAGTTGCTGAAATACTCTTTGGTCTTAAGAGAATCAAACAATGGCATCGTGTTTAATCTAAATAGCCAATCCTAAACACTAAAAGAACAAAATGTAAACAAAAGGCAAAAAACGTCAACACGTTGAAATGCCAAATAATTGCGGTAAAAATGGTGATTTACAATAAAAATACAAGTAGTATATAGGAACAATGTAGTTTATGTCCAGGAGAGGTACAATGCCAGTGGGAAGAACAAAAAAGTGACAAAGAAATGTCATTTTGCATTATTTTTACCCTCCTTCATGAATTTTGGTAATCTTTTTCAGGAAAACACCTCTATTGGCTTACTGCAGCTGATGTTTCTTCCTGTTGTGCTTCTTTTCCTTCGATTTCTTCTTCTTCCCCTTCTCCGTTTCCGGCTCCCTCTTCTTCTTCTTCTTCTTCTTCTTCTTCTTCCTCCTCCTCTTCTTCCTCTTCTTCACTTTCTTCCTCTTCTTCACTTTCTTCCTCATCTTCTGGTTCAGGACCAGCTCCCACCATTGAGAACAAAATACCCCTGCCGTCGTCAACTCTTGTTATAGTCCATTCGCAGCCATTGACTTTCACAATAGACTTTGGCGTATCTTGGAACTCCTGCGCTTGTAATTGACCAAGGATCTTCACAAGAACCTCCTTGTCTTCAGTCGTCATAGTAATGGATGACTTAGCGACTTCACTGTCCGCAATTGGCTTTGTAATCTTGCTTTCACTCATCTTTTGCTGCCAATCTCAAAACAACACTAGATGAAATCACTGGGATCTTTGTTTTTTTTGCAGATGTCTTTTTTATATTTGTATAGAGAAATTAAATGCTAAGGAAAATCACTAACGATGCTTTGATGAGTGTTGAAGACTAGGAAATGATGCGGCGACTACTTTAATTTGTTAGTAACAAAAGGATTTGGTTGAGCACTGTATGATTGTTTTAATTTTTGTTGAAGAATTGGAAGTCTTGTAGTTAAGTAGCTTTGACTTAATAGCTATTTTCAGCAACTGGCTAAACTTATTAAATTGATGGTTATAAATGGTATAAAAAATGTTTACCATGTCAATCAGCTAGCCACGTACATGTTATCGTGGTTTTTAATCTTCTGGAATGAAAGACATTGTAGCAAACATAATATCAGCTTTTTAGTGCAAAGGAAAGCAACTAAAGCTTTTGCTATATATAATCATGGTGATGATACTTATTTGAATAAGACATGACTAAAAGCAAATTCTGCTCAGACAATAATTGGTCAAAAATACTTTAAAAATGGCAAAGCAATAACATAATGAAAGGCATGTAAGTGAACACTGTTTTGTGTGGCTGTCAGGATCATGTCTGTAAACCTTTTGTAAAGTGAAAAAGAGCTTGAAACACTAACCGATTTAAAGGAAACCTTGCAATGCAATGGTTTTTTCAAGATGACAAGTGAAGCAAGCACGTTTGCCAATTAGCTGTAGATAAATACTCGACCTACGTGTTTTGCACATCAGTATACACCAAGTCAAAATAGTAGAGTGAATGAAACTGTAGAATAAAAGTAGAAATGATGGCTATGATTAACAAAATATGTTCTTATGGTGCAAATCCAGCTTTCAGTTACTGAAACTTCTGCACATTCATAATGACAGCAACGCGGTATTTAGTTTATTAATTCTGAATAAAGACATATAGCAGCATTGTTTATTCTTTGTGGTATTTTTGCAAAGTTCGGTATCCAAATAATTATACGAAATTTTGTTAAGATACACCATTTCCAGGTGATTATACTTTAACTGAAATCAACTTAACGAGAAAAATAGTGAGATGTCATATTGGTAAGCAGAAATCAAAAGCATTTATTAGACACATTTATCTGACACAAGAACTGTCAAATATGGTATTGCAATTCAAGTGAACCGTGCTGTACTTATCTCCGTTTTATTTAAACTAGTCAACGTATTCCACTAGGGGTTGAATTTTGAAGGGTTTAATAGACGAGGTGAAGCAGGTTATAGGTTTGTTTACTGAAATATTGGCGTTAGAGCCGTACTATCTTTGGCTATTTTATTGTGCCAATAACAGATGTTTTTATTAAGCTGCTTAGCATCAAGTAAAGAGAATTCATTTACGAGTTCTTGTTGTTCAAACCCCGTTAGGAATCCAACTTTCGCTTCAGTTTATTTACACTCCGAAGTATCTATGGCACACAAAATCGTAATGTATGAATGCAAATGAAATGACCAAAGAAACCGGCCAAAGTTAAACTGGGTGCTAAAACTTGCTATCGCATGTGACAAAAAATTGGAGAGTATACTTTGATGTGGACAAGTTACCCATGTATCAAACTACAATCTACATTTTAATTTAGAAGGTATTTTTACAAAGTAATTATGGATAAACCCAAACAGTTTAGATACCCTATCTTATCAAGCAACCACTACAGTTCCTAATTCGATTCAATGTAAACACATTATGTTGATCATCACTATTGCACCAGTTTCTTTTTTTGATCACCTATGTGTGTTATAGTGTATTATTGATAAGACTTTTTCCGTAAACATCACCGATTAGTGTTTATTGAGATGATAAGAGCAAACTGTGCATTGGGCCTTTTAGATAGGACATTTTTGAAAACAGCTACACTATTGTTAAGCTTCTGAAAGTTGTGGTTCATGAGCAAAAATGCCCTTCATTGCTAATCTTGATGTAACAGCAGGGCCTTTTGATAACAGAGAGTACAAACAACAACAAGTCAGCGGTATTATATATCTTTATCTAGATCTGCTATTTTAGTATCGTGACTGAGTGCGATCAAATTGATAACAAGGCATTGATAGCAAGAATTGATAAGAAATTTTCGGATGTAGTGGAAGTGATAGAGATTGCTTAGGGGATGACAGTGGGCTTCAAATGTACACTAAAAAGCTTGGAGGCTAGTTGGAGCTAGCTGAGGTTAGTTTGTGTAGTGTCATGGCTATTTTATATAGTTCTGGTGAGAGATAAGCAGACTACTAGAGTTAAGTATTAGGTTCACAGTGGCTACAGAAGTTAGCACAAAAGCATAACGCAGTTGCTTAACAGTCACTCCATACACAAATGTAAACAAAACAAAGAATCTGAATAACGGTAACCGTTGTAAGTCAAATCTCGCTCAACTGATGGCAGGGCTGTAGAACGTGAGATAGCATAAGCCAATGAATAACCGCAGGCGACCATAGATAAAGAATAGGAATATAAATAAAACGGGAAATGTGAACGGGTGCTGTGTTACCAGCTTCAAATAACATTCTACATCATCTTCAGTGCTACAATGATGAACAAATATATTTACTATTTGATAACGTTCTTGATCCCACCGCTAGGCGTTGCACTTACAAAGGGAGTCAAGGACAAGGCTTTCTACATCAATCTTTGCTTCTGTTGCGCCATTTGGCTACCGGCAATTTTGCATGGGTTTTATGTGGTGTCAACAGTTGTTGAACATCCTGAACTAAATGAAAAAGATTAACTATAACGAATTATTATAAGTATATATAGACTTAAGAACACTTAATTTTGCTGTAATCACTTACTCTCGTCTCTTCTTAGTTTCCGTGTGTATTATATACCTAAATATATATATATATTTATTTATATACGTATATTAGTTTACATTCTTTCTAACTATTGTTTTATTACTAATATATACAAGTTTCTCGTAAAATACTCACAAGCAGCTGTAAAACACGCACATTTAGCTGCAAAGACTCGCATTAGTCTATTCAAGTTGAGGAACCAACATGTCCATGAGAGGAGACTGGACGAAAACGACACCGGCGGTGAAAAGCGCCACGTTAAGGGCAATTTTGACGACAGGCGAGGACCAGATGGATTCACCAGTGGCAGAGGCCTTGTTGTCTTGTGGAGATTGGAATTGGAAGCCTGACATTGGGTTGCTGTTCAAGATGAAGTCTATAAAATTGTGTTGAAGATGGAAATGGAAAAAATTTTAGCTCTTTGTCCAGTATTGAAATTTCAGCAAAACAAGTTAGCTGGCCAAACGTGATGCTGACGAGGAGTTATCTAGCTAAGGCGAGCTTTAGGCCATTTAGCACAAGTATCAGACTGAATGCACCAAAAAACAAGAAGGAAATCGAAGCCAAGAAGACCGCTGACAGAAGAATCGAGCGTCGTGTTGCACAAAGGAAGATCGAAGCCAAGAAGCCAGCGTCATCAAGCGAGCTTTTCATGACCATTCCAGAAGCCTTGCGCTACCTGCGTGCGTCTGAGGTGGGCAGACCAAGCGAAGAGGCCGCCATTACAGTGCAAACTAGAGTTTTATCAGAAAGAGGTGTTGCACCATTGCAAGGATCTGTCAGGCTGCCTAGAGCACTTAAGGAGACACGTATCCTTTGTATTTCCAACGACGAGGCCAAGCGTGCTGAGTCTCTTAGCGCAGGTGCTGCACAAGCCGGCGATTCGTCGATTATTGATGATATTTTACAGGGGAAATTGAACTTGGATTTTGACAGAATTCTGGCAACTCCAGACGTCGAGCCACTGCTCAAGAAGGTTGCCAGAATACTCGGCCCAAGAGGTCTCATGCCAAATGCCAAGAAGGGTACCGTCATAGAAGATATCGTGGGTGTTGTTTCAAATACCTTGGGTACGCAACCATTCAAAGAAAAGAACTCCAACGTGTCACTCACTGTTGCAAGATGTGAGTTCTCAGATGCTGATGTTATCAGAAACATCCAAGCCACATCTAAGGCTATCCACGATTCTGTCAAATCAACCAAATCAAAGAAACCAATTCTCCTAGGCCACACCGTTTTGTCATCAACTCACGGCCCGGGTATTATTGTCAACTTTTAGTAAAAGATCAAGACACCTCTATACACACACATATATATACTACTACTGTAAATAAAACACGAACTTCTTAACCGAAACTTAGATCTCTTCCTTAAACACTGAGGAAAAATCTTCTCAAAGACTGAAATTTGTATAATAAACAATAGTGTTCTTTTATTGAGCTATCAAAGACCATGAAGGAAAGCAATGTGGTGTCTTTAAATGTTAGGATACTATGCTGGTTGTCTGTGGCACTTGTTGGTGCCTTTTTTGGAGTGCCATTTTGGCTTTATACCACCTCAATTGAAAGATCGCAGCTTCCAAATGTCACGCTGGCCTCTTTGGGTGGTGTTGATTACTATATACCAGTATATTTGATAGATGTACCAGAACCACTCTATGGGCTTGTGAAAGAAACCAATGAAAAAATCCAGGAATTGAGTCCTAAATTTGATAACGAAAACATCAAATTCAACTTGACCTTGAAGTTAGACGCACAGACCACAGATCTAGATATCGACGATTCTGATGTTAGGTACAAAGCTCAATTAATACTTAGTGAAACAGAAAGGGAAAGATTTGCAGTAAGTTCAGGACCTGATAGGCTGATCAAGATATTTGTTACCGAGAATATTATTAGCAATGACAAGGTTTCGGATTTTGTTGCCAGAGTACTTATTGAGCATGTTTTCAAAGAAGAGATTGATAAGCTGCAGCTGAGAATTGCAAGTAAAGAAGTACAGGATGAGAAATCAGGGATCATCACTATCAACTACCATCCAAAAATAAAAATCAGTTTGAATTTACTAAGAGCTGACGGATCCAACTTAACATGGGATCTTAACTCCAATGCATTTAAGAAATTCCAGCTGTTTATCAGATTACTTGAATTGAATGGATTTGCCAACTTTGAAATTGAAACACAAGAAGATTGGTACGAAAAGAAGGTTACCACACCTAACGAATATTATAACGATGCTGGACAGTTGATAATCAGGGATACATCAACATTTATCGACTATTCAGGCTGGAGTCTTGACCAAAATGTTGGTATCGAACCTGTTTTGAATTTTGTGTTGTATGTGCCAAAGGCAGAGGAGGAGTTGATAATTGAGAACTCGAGTTCCAATTCCTTTATAATTCCGCAGTGGGGAGGACTTTTGATTGAAAATGATATCAATCTTAGTGGTTTGATCAGTGAAGCAAGAATGGAAGAGATATTCGATATCTTTTCAAGTCAATTGTTTCAGTTGATTGGAGGGTCCACAAATTTCGATAAATCGATCTACTACAGAATTGACGAACTAGTGAGATTGCAGTTCGTTGATAATTCTCTCAAGAGCATTGAGAACATTGATAGTCTAGTTAAGCTTACCCAGCAGTTGCAGAGCATCCCAATTCCTAGCGAAACTGTGGAGGAGATTTTCAATGCCATTGAACATCTGCAGGGATCACTTGACAACATTGGAGCCACGGATAACTGGTGGATCAAATCTAACCCACTGTCAGCAACCGCGTTCCAGCTATCAGACAAGGCCTTTTTCCAGAAGGACATGGTGCAGCAGGCACATTTCCCGGACGAACACAAAACGGCCGTCTACTCGCCGTTACTAGGTCCATTTGCTACAATACTTCTCATGGGCGTGATGAGACTATACAAAGAGTGGAAAGGATAAACGGCATCGATTAGGGTTCTGTGTATATGTATTAAGTAGTGTAAGCTGAAACTTACGTAACTGATGCCGGTAATACTAGTAGTGCGCTGCAAATGCGGCTGGAATATGTAATGTAATGGTAACATTTCCAATGTATGGTGAG
Source organism: Saturnispora zaruensis (assembly GCA_003705435.2). Lineage (NCBI taxonomy): Eukaryota > Fungi > Ascomycota > Pichiomycetes > Pichiales > Pichiaceae > Saturnispora > Saturnispora zaruensis. Next base: position 222,662 of record PPIM02000012.1, on the reverse strand, counting down.
GAGTACATCTATGGCACAGCAATGATTGACGAATTAACGGGGGAATCAAGGATTGGTATGGTAGTATGTAAAGCCTATTTGGACGGCCTTGATACCTGACTCGATAATCTTGGCCTTATAGTTTTGGCTTCATAGGTCTGCATGTGTGAATAAAAACGGTTTTTTGCAGCCATAATTCACAACACGAAGTCCGGAGTGCCAATTTCATAGCACGGTGCTTCACACTACAGGAGTATTGGGATCGTCGTGGAAACCCACCGTTTCAGGCCTTTTATCTACACTGTTTACATCACCCCAACCTCGCCCTGTTAATGATCTACGTTTGAAGCGCAATCAGCGAAAAGTTGACCAAAACTAATGCTTCATTAAGTGAAATACATGCTAACCAAACATTCTGCTACGGGCTAGCAGCACGTACCAAGCCAGCAAACAATCCACTATAGGCCACTGTGGCCATCTGGTGATTATGTAAGCACTAAACGTTTTTCTCTTTCTTATTCTTGCAATTTTTCCCTCGTGGAGGAAAAACTGGAAAGGATCCAGAACAATTGAAAAAAGTATTATAAAAGCATTCTACTTTCTTAACATAATATAAGACAGAAGCTATATCTAGGTACAAGAGTAGATTAAGGTATATATATTGTGTAATTTAACTATATATATATATACTGAAATATGATGACACCAAGATTATCGGCCACCAGGCTTTTGATGCTAACGGTAGTTTGTGTGGTTGGGTTTGTTCTTTACACCAATTCGTATTCTTTGACAGCTATCAATGCCAAGGCAATCACGTCGTCAGAGAGCGTGAAGAACACAGCAAAGGCAGGATCGCCAGTGCTGAATAGCGGTGCCGGTAGCAAGGACAGCCAGTCTGTTTCAGGCGTCAAGGCACCAAACGCCAAGAGTGAGATTGTGATTGAAGATGGGTTCGATGGGTACACAGCAAGCTACAAGATTGCAGAGGGCTACCAGAGACAGAACGCGACGCTGTTGACGTTGTGTAGAAATCAGGACTTGGAAGACACTATCAAGACCGTGCGCAAAGTGGAAGACAGATTCAATCGCAACTACCACTACGACTGGGTGTTTTTGAACAACGAGCCGTTCACAAAGGAGTTTGAGAAGAGAGTGGGCAGCTTGGTGAGCGGTACAGCGAAGTTTGACGTGATCCCTAAGGAGCACTGGTCGTACCCAGATTTTGTGGATCAAGAGTTTGCCAAGAAGGAAAGGCAGCGTATGCAGGACGATAATGTGATCTACGGAGGCTCCGAGTCGTATAGACACATGTGCAGGTTCAATTCCGGGTTCTTTTTCCACCACCCGCTGCTTCAGGACTATAAGTACTACTGGCGTGTGGAACCGCACATCGAGTTCTGGTGTGACGTTTCGTTTGATCCGTTCAGAACCATGGCGGAACAGAACAAGCTCTACGGGTTTACCATCTCCATCCACGAGTTCCACCGCACGATCGAAACGTTGTGGGACACGACCAAAGCGTTCATGAAGCAGAACAAGGATCTGATCCACAAAAACAACTTGATGAAGTTCATTTCCGAGGACGAGGGAGACACTTACAACTTGTGCCACTTCTGGTCCAACTTTGAGATTGCAGACATGGACTTCTGGAGAGGCGAGGCATACACAAAGTACTTCAACCACTTGGACCAAACAGGAGGGTTTTTTTATGAGAGATGGGGGGATGCGCCTGTGCACTCGATTGCCGTGGCGCTCTTTGCTGACCGAGACCAGATTCATTTCTTCAAGGAAATTGGCTACACCCACGGGCCTTACACCATGTGTCCTATCGAGGACTCTGTTTTCGAAAAGTACAACTGTCTCTGTGACAAGAAAAACGACTTCACCTTCGACGGCTACTCGTGCGGCAAGCAGTACTTTGACAGCATGGGACTCAAGAAGCCATCTAATTGGAGGCAATATGCAGAATAACATACACACACACATATATACATATATATACAATACAATACAATAGGTTTATAAAATATACAATGCATTTACTTAATCAACTGTAGTACGCAGCAGCCAAATTTTCATTTTTCTCTCTCATTACTCCAATACACATGGCTATACCATGTATAGCGAGGGGCTACTAGTGCTTGCTTATTGAATACTATCAGAGCAGCTCTTTTCTGCTGAGCATTCAGTTGCCCTTTTGCTGAGCGACGCTGAGCAAAAAGGGTTGCCCTTTATTTTAAGCAATTAGCTCAGCAACTTTCCTTTGTGGGCCGCTCAGCAAACTGCCCTTTTGGAACTGCTCATCGCCGTTGGCTATTTTTAGCAATACCGTTTGGGTTTCGTCGCGTTTCTTTTTTTTCTGTTTTTTTTTCTTTTTCTCAGATCTCAAAAAAATTGTTCCAAAAATAAAAACATAAACAAACATGAGATGAACAATAATCATGAGGAAATTTTTTATAGCCAGTGAAACCAACACCCTCTTTCTGTAAGAACTAGAGTAAAGAACTCCTAGAATCTCGTATATACACATTAATACATCTATAATGCAACTTTCACTCGTGTCACTCGCTGTTGCCGTTTCTGCTCTTGTTGGGCAGGCGGTCGCCACCCCTCCAGCATGCTTGCTGTTGTGTGCACAGGAAACGGCCAAGTCGTCGTCCCAGTGCTCGAAGCTCAAGGACATCGCATGCATGTGCGAGAACGAGTCGTCTGCCATCCAGCAGTGTCTTGCAAGCAAGTGCCCGGGCGACGTGGCCTCTGCCGCACTCACCAGCTTCGAATCTGTGTGTAAGGATGCGGGATCCAACGTGAACTCATCCTCCGCTGCTCCATCCTCGTCTGCCACCTCCTCGGTGTCCTCGTCTGCATCCTCCTCCAGTGCTTCCTCTAGCGCTTCGTCCGAAGCTCCATCCTCCACCCAGGAATCCTCTTCAGCTTCGTCTACTCAAGAATCCTCCTCCGAGGCTCCTTCCTCTACCCAAGAGTCTTCTTCTGAAGCTCCATCATCCACCGAAGAACCATCCACTTCTGCCGCTCCATCATCCACCGAAGAGCCATCCACCTCTGCCGCTCCTTCCACCACCGAAACCCCATCTTCAACCATTGAAACCTCCACTGTCACTCCTTCCCCATCATCTTCCGCCACCGTTGCTCCAGAACCAACCGTCAGCTCCTTCAACAACGCCATTGTCAATCAAGCCGATGGTATCGTCGGTGTTGCCATCGCCGGTGTTGTCGCTATGTTGATCTAATGGCCCATCAATATAGATTTTTTATACTATAAAACAAACAGCAAATTTATTAGTTATTACTAGTTGATCTACTTAAAAACTACCGGTTCGTTATTTTGGTTTTTTAATCATTTAGTTATTCTTATTTTTTATCCTTATCTCTTTTAAATAGTTAAACTTTTAGATACGAACTTTGTTGGACAATTGGCACCAAGTAAATTAACTTTAGTATTCTTTTTTTTACAATTAATACATAATAACTTGGTTATCACTTCCTTTACTATTTGTATTGCCATATACTTCTAGTAAAAAACATATATAAATCAATTCATAAATACAAAGTAAACTCTTTATCGTCTATTGTAAGGCTTCCTTTTCCTGACGTAACTTTTCTCTTTCCTTCCTTTGCGCTTCCCGAGCGTCCTTCCTCTCCTGAGCTCGTGCTTTTCTAGCAGCTGCTTGTCTCCTGGCCGTCTCGAGTCTCAGCTGTCGTTGTTTCTTCTTCAACTCTTCATCTTCTATAATCTTCCTTTGCATCGCTGTGTAGTACTTATCAAAGTCTGCATTTCTTTCTTGTTCACTAGTTTCCAGGAATTTGATATTGCAGCTTGATGGAGACCTCATGGTCCAATCGTTCTTCGGATCGCAAGTACACCTGGCCTGTTTGAGGTATGAGTCATTCAATGGACATGTCGTGGCCACTGTATGCGAATAACTTATATTCTGATAAAGATAAATTTCATCCTTCGTTAACATTAATGATGCTGCAATTGAATGAATTGGGGCATCACCCCATCTTTCGTAAAAGAATCCTCCTGCCTGGTCTAAGTGCTTGACATATCCTTCATACAAATTTGATCTGTAAAAATCCAAGTTAACAACTTCAAAATTTGACCAAAAATGACATAAATTGTAAGTTCCTCCATCATCGTCTGAAACGAATTTTAGTAAATTGTTTTGCGGTAGCAGTTCCTTTATTTCAGGTTGATCAAAGTACAATTTACTTGTTGACCAAAGCGTTTCAATTGTATTAGGTAGCTCCTGCATCGTGATTGTAAATCCATACATTTTCTTTTCATCATCAAGTGTCTTGAATGGGTCCTCCAAAATATCACATCCGTATGAAATTTGTGGTTCCACACGCCAGAAGTACTGATACTCTTGCATGATTGGATGCTTATGGAAAAAAAGTGAATTATATCTACACATGTGTCTGTAAGATTCACTGGCACCATATGTAATCATAGACCATTTCTTTGATTCTCTAACTGATTTTGCCTTTTCTTGGTCAATGTAATCTGGATATGACCAATGCTCATATGGAATCAACCCATATCTTGCCCTGCCTGAAATCAGATTCGATGTTAACTCAATAAACTCTTCAGAAAATGGCTCGTCGTTAACAAAAACCCAGTCATAATTGTGTTTTGAGTTGAACCTCGTTTCCATTTGGTGGATTGAATCCAATATATCAAACAATTCCCTGTTTCTGCATAAAGTAAACAATGTAGCATTCAATCTTGGGTAGTCGTTCACTCCATTCTTTGGTATTTTTCTATCAAGTTCATAAGGAGCCCATTCAAAGCCATCAGGAGGTGCGTCTTCTCGCGTTCTCTTGGGGTTATCTAGTAACGTGCCAGAAACCAAGTCCTGATCCCTATTTGACTCCTTATCCGTCTTCTCCGAGTTTTCCAAGTTCTGTTTCTTCTTGATTTGTTCCAGTTGTTCTCTTATTTCTTCGTCTGTCAATCCTGAAATATCATCCATCCGGTCACCATCATCGGTATTTAGATACTTCACCATTTCAGCCTCTGCATCGTGTTGGTCCATCTTCAACGATGCATCTGGTAGTTTCGGTTTGCTTGCCTCTGGCTGATTATCTCCATTGTTGTTACTGTTTGGAATATCATCAACATAACTCAAAGTTTCACTATTTACTATGGAAAACTGCCTAAATCCAACAATAAAGATCGTTAACGTCAACGAGACAACCAAATAAAAATACAAGTGTTTTGGAGTGAATCGAAGCATCCTTTATCCATCCAAATCCTAAAACTCACACCTAATGACTGTTTATACTGTGGGGAAGAAAATTTAAAGATGTGAACCTTTGTATATGATGGCTTGGCAAAATCTTTTTGTGCTTTTTTTCCGTTCCTAGTTGGCGATAGCAGAAAAGAGCTAGTTTATGTATAGGGATTAGCAGATAGCCCAATAGTAGTATTAAAATTTTAATGTAGCTTTGGATCAAAATCCTAGTTATTTAATTTTTCACTTTTCTTCTAGATTCAAGGCTTTGCAGATTTAGTTGATAAACTTCTGAAAATGAAAAGTAGCATTTTTGGTTTATATAAATAGACAGCTACATGTACTAATGTGTATTATGTAAGTTAAATAGTCAATACTTTCCATTTATGTTCATTCAATATTTCATTGTAATAGAAGTTGATGGCTTTCAGAAAACGGCTCATGATAAGGTACTGCCATCTCTTTTATTTATTACTCTACAAGCTGTTTTTTATATTGCAGAAGTAGTCACAATATTACACCTACTTTAACCTGATTATATGATACTGGCTACACGTGAGTTCACCTCTTGATCAATAATAATTTTTCTATTGTTGATAGTGGTTAAGAAAATTTGTTCTTTCCATCATTACACATTCTTCTTTATACATTCAGAAATGTACAGACCACCAGCAGGTGCTCCACCAACACAGAACGGCCAATCTTATACTAGACCGCCTTCGGGACCTTCACCATCTCAAGGTTATAGCAGACAATCAGCTGCTCCGCCAGCAGGTCCTCCACCATCTCAAAATGGCCAGAGTTACAGCAGACCACCAACGGGACCACCACCTGGTTCGCAGCAACAACAGGGCCAGGGGCAATATGCAGTGCACTCTGAGCCAATCCAGGGATCCAACCAAAGTCATCAGTTTGCGCTTTCAAACTGTAGTGGACGTAAGAAGGCACTCTTAATCGGTATCAACTACATTGGATCAAATAATGCGCTTAGAGGCTGTATCAATGACGTTATGGCAATGAACAGGTTTTTGGTAAATGCTGGAGGCTATAATCCTGGAGACATTGTCATTTTGACTGATGATCAAGCTAATGCAATGTCCATGCCAACAAGACAAAATATGATAAGAGCCATGCAGTGGCTAGTTGCAGGTGCTGCGCCTGGTGACTCTTTGTTTTTCCATTATTCAGGTCATGGTGGCCAAGAAAAGGATCTTGATGGTGACGAAGTTGGTGGCAGCGATGAATGTATCTATCCTGTTGACTTTCAACAAACAGGATCTATAATTGATGACATTATGCACGATATCATGGTTAGGCCATTACCAGCAGGATGTAGGTTGACTGCAATCTTTGATTCTTGTCATTCTGGAACTGCGCTGGATCTTCCTTTCACCTACAGAGCTACTGACGGTGGATTGAAAGAGTACAATATTTGGAAAGATAGTGCAGGTGATGGGTTGAATATTTTAAAGGGCTATATGATGAACAACACTTCAATGATGTTTTCAGGGGCTAAGAGCATTTTTGGTAAGGTTACTAACTACACCAGTGATAGTAAAATTGAGCAAATCAAACAGGCTAAAATGTCTCCTGCTGATGTTATCATGTTTTCAGGTTGTAAAGATGACCAAACTTCTGCTGACGCCAATGAAGCCGGTACCTTTACTGGTGCATTGAGTTGGGCATTCCTTCAAGTTATGGGTCAAACTGGTGGCAGAGGACTCACTTATCTTTCACTACTACAAGCGATTAGATCGATGATGGCTACGAAATACACTCAAAAACCGCAGTTGAGTAGTAGTCATCAAATTGATCCAAATGTTTCGTTTTTCTTCTAAACTTAAAGTACTGTGTATTCTTATTGAGAAACAAAATATCATTTAATCATAATTGATATTCAACAAGTATTATAAAGAGTATTTGAAATCATTGGTTTCGTTATCATATTAGATATACAAACAATATATAAAATGTTAGAGTACTGGCTCTGTAACTTTTTATCACGTGAAGAATTAGGGGTTTCTACTAGGCGTTTATTACTTGTAATTGGTTTTTTGGGAGACCAATAAGCCTAGTATTAACCGCAAATCACTGCTTTTTGCATGAAAAACATTCACTTTTATAAAATGAATGGTATGTGTTTGTTCACTGTTCATTATGAAAGCTGTAAATGAAATACTTGGTTGCTCACACAAGTAGGACTTCAAAAAAACTTGATGTGAAGTATATCTACATCTTTTTATGCAAAATTAGCTGTCGTGTAAGAATGCTAAACTTCTATTGATGTATTTGTCAAAATCACTATTTTTGATGTCAATCACTATTGAAGTTTCAAAGAAAGTGATATATTGCTTCTTAATTTGCTCGTACCCATGATATTCCTAATTTACTCTTGCTATATCCGTTGATTTGTATAAAATAATGCCAAAACCATAGCAATAGAATGCTCTGCAAAAAGTCACAAATTCGTACAAAGTAGCCATCACGCCAGAACTACATACTTGAGTGTCTGGCCAAAAAACTGAATTTACTTTGAACATCAGTTGACATCTACAGAAGGTCCAGCAAAACTATCAAGTAGTATTAAAAAAGGTTAAAATACCCATTATACTTATGTTCTACTAAAAAACTCTCACCCCATATTAATTATACTCAGTTGACTCATGATTCAGTTACTTCATGAAATGACGCCATTACCGAATCTGATAATATTGGTGATTGTGTTGTCAAAATTATATTTCACATGAACTGAAGAAAAATCGATAAAGTATTGTGTAGTACTGAAAATTATGCTCCAAAGAACTTCAAAATAAAATAGCAAGACATCTATCGAGTATGAAAACGTAAATCACAATTTTCAGATGTTTTCACTTTGAAGAAATTAATCTTTCAAAAATAAAAGTAAAATTATAACGAGCTCTTGAAGATGTTAACCACAGTCAGTAACTCTGCCTTTTTTATACTTTATTACATATGTGAATATTCAATTATTGTGAGAGTTGATACCGACGGATGTAATAACCTAAAGTTGCAAAGATATTGTGTACTATGAAGTTTCATTGACAGTGTGATTTGTAAAAATGAGTAGAATATACGATTATAGATACAAACAATGGCTAAAAATGGTATATAAGTAGCTTCAGCCAATAGTTGGCGATCTTAGGCCAGTATGGCAGATTCCAAGAAGCTCATTCCATTATTTCGTAAATCTCACTAAGAAATTTCAAATTTGTCTTCGAACCCAAACTTTGATGAAATCAACTAAATAATAGGCCATTGATTCCATTATGCGTTATGTTTACATCATACTATTTCTTGTCGTAATATATATGTTAGAGCTGATATTATCAAAAATCAGTGCTTCCTATTTCTCAACGTTTCCCGCTACTCATGTACAGAAGATGTTACTTTTAACTTCTCTTGTATCTTGGGAATGTGCTACATTAATTGATGTGTGGATTGCGTGCGTTTCTGACCCTGGTGATACTACTGCGCCTAGACATGCATGTTTTTTAGAGGTCAGAAAGGTAATAACTAAATGGTGTCTTGAATTGTTTGTGCTGACTAAACTACATGATTCGCCAGGCACAGGATATGAACATAGGTTCGGAATCAGCAATACTTGTGCAGTGAGGGATGCAGGCCTTGCTGTTTTCAATAAAGATTCAAGCCAGTGCTGGTTTCCGAATTGGAAATGATGTTCTTAAAAACCGTAAATCATCGGATCAGCTCATCAAGCAAAAGGATTGCCTTTGATTAGTCCAGAAGCAAGCTTAAATTGGTATTGTTACAGGGTATGTAATTCCAGGTAAAAGCATTTCTGCAAGTATGATCGTACTGTTAATAACTTTTGTTCAAATAAAAATGGAGATTATTATCATTTAATGCAAACGACGAATATAATTTGCATAACTGAATGTTTGAATGCTTTTGTTTAAAAGCCACGGCAAACACGCTTGTTGACTAAAGTACGCTGACCATAATTGAAATTTACCAAAATAACATTGGTTATTTTTTTCCCATTGCCTGCTGTCACTTTAATGAAAGTGCAGTTCAAGTTGAAACAAATTAAGGTTAATGTATTGTTAGATCAAAAGCAGCTATCTAATTTCTTCAACTAAAGAAAAAAAAGTATAATCAAACCACTATTTTTGGTGCTTTCTTGTACGCTTGAGTGTGATTTTGAGAGAGGGTCTGAATGGCAATTTTGAGAGCACAAGAGAAGCCGAAATTTGGTTAATATATGGGCTTTTGAGCGCTAATAGTGTTTGATACACAAAGGGCTAACCATGCTTAACAACGAAATGAGAGAATTTATCAACTAAAGATTGGTACCAAGGTATTTATTAAAGATTATCTAATTACCATGAGATTCTGGTTTTATGTTTATGATACAAAGCTTGAGAGCCTTTTCAACGCTTATTTCTGATTATAAGTATTGCAGAGCTCGTCAGCTACCCAATTGGGCTAGCTTGGTGAGGGTATACCTACTAGCGTTTTTGGTATAATATATTCTTACTAAATATTAATTTTCGTGTACTATTTATTTATCTAATTCTGATAAACAATATGAATTACCTACTAGTCTCTACAAAGCTACTGGCAAAGTTTTCGAGTGCTGATAATGGTAAATGAGCGGTGAGTTACTCTTCGCTCTTGATCTCTAACACCATAAAAGTAACAGAATAAGTCAAAGAATTTGTCCAGCTCGCAATTGTGTTAATAAAATGTTTGAAAGTGCGGTCGGCGAGCCTGTGATATACAAAATAACCAACTGTTCAGCAATGTTAATGTATATATGGTACTTTAGTTGATTGACTGCTTAATATTTACCGCCTTGAAAGCATCTACTTTTTTAATTCTTAGAACTCTTTTTTTAATGTCTAAAAAAACACCTTTACAACTGCCAACGTATGCCTAGCTCTTAAATAACCCAATTGTCGATACTTTGATAATCTATTGTAAGCAAGCTCTTTCCTAACTGGAATTTTTAAAACATCAACCACACTAAGGTGTTGCTGAGTACATATTATAGCGGCAACCCTATAAATATTTAACTATAACTTTTTTAATTTTGAGGCTAATTTAACCAAAAAAGCACAATATACTAAGCACTATTAACACACAACGCTGGTGGTTTTAATGTGTATTGTTTATCAACATTCATTTTGTAAAGCAATAAAAACAAAAAGCGCAACATAAAAAGTGTCGTGACAAGGCCAGAAAACTTTCGCGAATTATTTTAATTTTTTTTCATTTTTTTTGGCAAATTGAAATTCCCCCAATTTTTTTGTTTACTGACCTTTGCTAACAAGAGAAAGAAAGGTTGCCGTTTGGTGAGAAACACTGAGCTTTGAAACACGGGTGATAAAAAGGTTATTGATAGTAAGATGACGGAAATTAAAGTGCCAGCAAACAGTGAAGATGTGATGGGATTGTTGAATCGATATTCAGAACTTTGCAGCCTGAAAGGAGACATTGACAACAATAAGTATAGCGGTATAGAGGAAAATGCGCCAGGACCGAACGAAAAGGAGATCAACATGGAGATAGAGAACCTTAAAGACGCGTTTCAAAAGATCCAGGCGATCAACAACAACAGCCAGAGGCTGAACAGGAAGCTGAGTGGCAGCTGGTCAAAAAATAGTGAAAAAGTGGATTTGGAGTTGTTGAAAAGCCAGATCATTGGCTTGCAATTGCTTTCACACGATGTAGACTTGCCGCTAGAGTTGAGTGTGGAGCTTAACAAGTCAGCAAACTCAGAGTTCGGGCATTTCTTAAACAAGGAGAAGGCAAATAACAATCAAAGTTCAGACGCGTTAGTGGCATCAGAGAACCAAATCGAGATACCACTGGATGACTACAACAAGAAGGCGGAACTGTTTGGCTTGATTCCTAACAAGCCTGCAAATAACACCAAATTCAATGCCCTTGGCAACGAGGACAAGGAGAGCTTGGTGAAACATAAGGTAGAAAGAAGAATCAGAGAGTTAAATGAGTTGCCAGCTACACTAGGGTCATATGATGCCCTGAACCTGAATAACGATTTGAAATACTCCAATGATGATATAATTGAAGGTGTTGACGACTTGAAAATCGACGCGTTAATCGAATTGATGAGTTTGAAGTCTCTCCCTGTTCAAAGGCAGATGAAAAACAATTTGATTAACAAAATAGCTTCTTCCATGGTTTTCTATGATGAACTATTAAACAACAATTCTGTTTTTAAAACTTGGAAACGTACGTTCTCTGTACATCCTAAGCAAAAAGTGGTTCAGACGGCCAGATTGGCTGAAAAATTGTTAGAACAGCAGAGAAGGGAACAAGAGTTATTAGCTCAAAGTTTGCAAAAGAAAAAAATTGAAAAGCTAATCACTTACGCCAACGAATTACAGTCAAATATAAACGAAAGAAAAACCAAAAAATTCCAATTGGGTAAAGTTATCAACTCGTTTCATCAACAGGCCGAAAAGGACGAATCCAAGAAATTAGAAAGAACTGCCAAACAAAGATTGCAAGCTTTGAAGGCAAACGATGAAGAAGCGTATATCAAGTTACTTGATCAGACGAAGGATAAAAGAATTACCCATCTTTTGAAACAAACTAATTCTTTCTTGGATTCTCTTGCGAATGCAGTTAAAGTTCAACAGCACGAAAGTAAAATTGTTTCTCAATACGAAAAAGGCGAGCCTGAAATTGAAGAAACTATTGAAGAAGGTGCAGACAGAAGAGAAAAGATTGATTATTATGAAGTTGCCCATCAAGTCAAGGAGTCTGTTACCAAGCAACCTTCTATTTTAGTTGGTGGTTCATTAAAAGAATATCAAATTAAAGGTCTTGAGTGGATGGTTTCCCTTTACAATAATCACTTGAATGGTATCCTTGCAGATGAAATGGGATTGGGTAAAACAATCCAATCAATTTCACTAATTACTTACTTAATTGAGACTAAAAAGGAAACAGGAAAATTTTTGGTTCTAGTGCCATTGTCAACAATTACAAATTGGACTTTAGAATTCGAAAAATGGGCTCCAAGTGTTAAAACAATTGTTTACAAGGGTAGTCAACAACAGCGAAGAGATTTGCAACATCAAGTCAGAGTTGGTGATTTTACTGTCCTTTTAACAACTTTTGAATATATTATCAGAGATAGACCATTATTATCTAAGTTTAAGTGGGCTCATATGCTAATTGATGAAGGTCATAGATTGAAAAATACTGGATCAAAGCTTTTCCAAACTTTAATCACCTATTATCACACTAGAAATAGATTAATTTTAACTGGTACACCATTACAAAACAATTTACCAGAACTTTGGGCTTTATTAAACTTCATTTTACCGAAAGTTTTCAATTCTGTTAAAAGTTTTGATGAATGGTTTAATACCCCATTTGCGAATACAGGCCACCAAGAAAAACTGGAGTTGAGTGAAGAAGAATCTCTTTTAGTTATTAGAAGATTACACAAAGTTTTGAGACCATTCCTATTGAGGAGGTTGAAAAAGGATGTTGAAAAGGACTTACCTGATAAAGTTGAAAATGTTATTAAATGTAAATTTTCTGCACTTCAAAGCAGAATTTACAAACAATTACTTGATCATAATGCTTTATTTATTGGATCAGGTGCTGTCGGTGCTACTAAATCTGGGCTCAAGGGATTGAACAATAAAGTCATGCAATTACGTAAAGCTTGTAACCATCCATTTGTGTTCGAAGAAGTTGAAACAGCTGTCAATCCAACTAAGGATACTACCGATATGATTTGGAGATGTTCAGGTAAATTTGAATTGCTGGACAGAGTTTTACCGAAATTCAAAGCAACAGGCCATAGAGTTTTAATATTTTTCCAAATGACCCAGGTCATGGATATTATGGAAGATTATTTGAGATTAAGAAATTTAAAATATATGAGATTAGATGGTTCTACAAAGGCTGATGATAGACAACTGATGTTGAAAGATTTCAATAAGCCTAATAGTGACTACTTTTGCTTTTTACTTTCAACAAGAGCAGGTGGTCTTGGTTTGAATTTACAAACTGCTGATACAGTCATTATCTTTGATACTGATTGGAATCCTCATCAAGATTTACAAGCTCAAGATAGAGCTCACAGAATTGGTCAAAAGAATGCTGTTCAAATTTTAAGATTGATCACAGATGATTCTGTTGAAGAAATGATTCTTGAAAGAGCACATAAGAAATTAGATATTGATGGTAAGGTCATTCAAGCTGGTAAATTTGATAACAAATCTAGTTCTGAAGAACAGGAAGAATTGTTGAAGAGATTGATTGAAGCAGAAAAGGATCGTGGTAAGGATGATGAATTGGACGAGTTTGACGATGATGATTTGAATGAAATTTTGGCTAGAAGTGACGACGAAAAGATAATCTTCAAACAAATGGATGATGAGCGTAAAAAGCATGATTTATTAACACTTAATAATAAGCCAAGATTAATGGATGACGATGAGGTTCCTCAGATTTTTAAGGAGGATATGTCGCAACACTTAGAACAAGATGCAAACGAAAACAATGGTAGAAGAATCAAAAAGAAGGTGTATTATGATGATGGACTAACAGAAGAGCAATGGCTTGATGCTATGGATAATGATAATGACTCCGTTGAAGCGGCTGCAGCTAGAAAGAGAACAAGAGATAGAAGGAGAATTGTAAAAAGTGAAGAAGTAGAGGACGTTGAGGAAGCAGAGGAAGCAGAGGAAGCAGAAGAAGTTGAAGAAGATGCAGGACCAGAATTTGAAGCCGAAGAGGTTGAGGGAGAGCCTTCTAGGAAGAGAAACAAGAAGGAGCCAATGCCTGATTGGATAGCCAAAGCTTATGAGATAATGAATACGTTAGAAGCAATGAAGGATGATGATGGTAATGAGATTGGGACTATATTTTCCAAGTTACCAAACAGAAGAGATTATCCTGATTATTACAAAATTATTGAGCATCCAGTTTCCATTAGTCAAATGAGAAGAAACTTGATTCCTTCTAACAGAAAGATTAAGAGTTGGGAAGAATTTGAAACTGAACTGCGACAGATGTTTTTGAATGCTAGGATTTATAACCAAGAAGGTAGTGTTATCGTTAATTGTGCCAATATAGTTGAAGATAAGATGGAAGAGATTTTGAAAGAATGGGGGCTTTTGAGTACAAAGAGATTAGAAGCACCACCATTCGAGGAGCCATTAAAAGACGACGAACTAGCCAAATTGGATTTACAGTTGGAGGATATTTTGAATGATAACGGTGAAGATTAGTTGGTATTATACTACGTGTAAATTTTCTTTTTGTAATTTTAAAAAAAAAACTAAGGTAATATATATGAATATAATTGAAATTACAAAGACAGATAGGAGTAGCAAAATGAAAATATCAAAGATCCAATAAGGGTTCCAAATACTCTTTCTAAGAAAGTGTGATAGAACAAGCAAGTTATTGAAAACAATATTAACCAGCAAGATAAGAAGAATGCAATAAGACTATTCATTATTGTGTCTGATATGTATTTTGAGTTACACCAGTATCTCCAGTTGACCCATTCCCACAACAAGAATGATGCAAATGTTGAAGTTAATAAACAGTGACCAGACGTTTTAAATCCACCAATAAATTTGTCACCGTTAATCAAACATTGTCTGTAGTATACCAACGTTTCATTTGAGCAATAACCACCAGTCTTGGATTGGATCAGTTCGAATAAAGATGGATTAGTTATGAATGTAGTTATTAGGAGTAACGTGAGCGCAGAGTAAAGAATTAATAACTTGAAAAATTGAATTTTGACAATTGATGTAGTCACTGAAGAGTCGGATACTGGTAACGTAGTGGAAGAATAAAAGGAATTAATCAAAGAATTGGTTTTTGATTTTATCTTTAGGAAATTACGCAACGGATAAGATATTTGTTGCTGTTGTGAAGTAGATAAATCAATTTGATTATTTTTGATAGACCTTAGTTTTAAATACCAAAGCACAATAAATAGAACTAGATATATTTCAAACGAATGGCTAGCAACTAAAACATTGAGGTAGCTTTTACTATTAATTATAATCAATGCTTGAGGATCGCACGACGGCCAAACTATATCTTTCAGATATCGTATCGGACCTGTTAAAATGACCAAAACAGGGAATATGAATGCTATATGGTTGGCATTGTAAAAGATATACTCATAAAGTGATGTTTCAGGAATGATAAGCATTCATTTATATCTTACTGTTGGCTAATGACGGGCACAAAGCGATATATAGTAAACGGAAGACAATATATGATGAAAGGTAAAAAAAATATTTTAAGCTGATCAGATCTGAAATTCATTTCACTTGAAAAACGATAGTAATTTATCAATTGAAACAAGAATAACGGACGCTAGTTCATCGGAGGAACAATGGATGAGAACCTGCTCAATTCCTCTCCTTTTTTCTAAACTTATGAGGTTCATTTCGTCAATGACAACAGCAGATAAAACATCATTCAAGTTCATAATCAGGATCAGTTCGATTCTGTCTTTGATGCTGATGTTGATTTTGTGTACATTCAAATCAAACCTGATGTGTATTAGATTAGGGTACTTTTGTGAACACTGAGATTGTAGATACTGAACCTGTGACCGTTTGCTCTCGATAAGATTCAATTGTTCGTAAATCTGCATCCCGAAAGCTCTCAAATGCTTATCCTGAGGATCGCTGACGTTAACTTTGGGCAGGTATTCTACAGCAAGCTCATTAAATGGTATGTATTTAGGCAAAGTAGACTTAAACACTGTCCATTTAGGAATTGCACTGGAAGAGGAATCACTTGCTTTGAGATCAGTGGCGATGAACTGTTTTCTTAAGATTATGTAATGAGGAATAACGTACTGATGTTTAAATGTACTAAAAATGTCGAATCGCAAACCCAAGAAGTCGCTATTGGTATCATTCGTGATTTTGAAGCTTGTTATTCCAAAGAGTCGATTTACATTTTCAAATTGAATGGCCTTGAATATCCCTTTTCTCTTTTTTGACATTTTCTTCACTTCTTTGGGAGTCTGGGATTGTATCAGTAGTGATTTTATTGTCTCATTGATGCCATCAAACATATCTGTCTGCTGTTTCTCATAATTATTATGATCATCCTTTTGTTCTACAATTACCGTCTGATTTCTCAATTTAAGTTCCTCTATTTGTAATTCCAGTTCCCTGATTCGATTCTCCTTATCTGTCTCTCCAAAATCGGTTGGGTCCATCTCTTACTTTGTACTTCAAGTCAGTTAAACAAAGATCAAGTATAAGGAAAATGCAGATATGAAAAAAAATGTCAGATACTGTTTCAGCTTTTCAAGTTTCTCTTGATATAGATGAGATCACACTATGAGCTTATGAAAACAACCTTAAGTCATGCAGAAGAGGCGCTAGGATCGAACGAGGTGCCAATTTCGGCGCTTCTGTTTCATGTAAAATCGCAAAAGATACTTTTGAAAGCACATAACCATACTAACGAATCTTTGAATGGAACCTCTCATGCAGAATTTCACCTGTATAATGAACTGAAAACTCTGTATCCAGATAATCATTTGAAACTATGGAACGAATGTATTTTGTATGTGACTGTAGAGCCGTGTATTATGTGTGCATCGCTACTAGATCAACTTAACATCAAAATGGTGGTCTTTGGCTGCGCCAATGACAGATTTGGAGGTAACGGTAGTGTTTTCAAGATCCAAAGGAATTATAAAGCGTGTCCTGGTGTATTGAATCATCAGTCGATTTCACTACTACGGAAATTCTATATACAAGAAAACGAACAAAGTCCAACTGCAATTGGTAAAAAGAAGAGAGTTTTGAAGCTTGATGAGTTCCCAGTACTGGACTACAAAATGTACATTAGTTTAAAAGAATTTCAGGATATTTGGGGTGAGGAATTTGCATGGGTTTGGGAAACAAATGAACCATTGGTTTTTGATGAGGATGGTACCTTAACCAATACTAAAAGTGATCTCAATAAGAAACATTTAATTGATGATAGAAATGTAATCGTTGATGTTGAAAATATAAAAAAGAAAACAAAAAGAACTGAAAGCTATTAAAATGTTTGTTTTTCCACTTTACTACCTGGTATACTAGGGAAATCAATAATAGAACATGCAACTGAAATTCAATAATATATTAAATTGAGTTTTTTTTTTCATTTTTATAATCATTTTTATAATCATTTTGATGTATGTTTTAGCTTATACCTAACTTATTTAAACCCTGATTAATCTCATCTTGCATTTGGTTGACATCATCATTTGATTTGTAGAGTTCATCATGAATTTCCTTTGTTAGCTTTGTATTTAATTTAACATTTGATGAATCTAATGGGTTGAAATTTTCCCAGTTATTTTCACAGTCTTTGTAAAAATGCTGGTAATGGTTGGTTAATGATAGAAGGGACTCTTTTATTTCAGTATCTTTTTGTAGCTGAAATTGATTCCATTCGTTTAATATATCTTGCTCAAATCTTTGAAATATTTGTTTTGACTTTTGTTTTTCAGATTCCAATAGTTGAATTCTACTGTTCAACTTATTTAACCTCTCATTGACTAAATCAACAGAATTGGCATTACTATTGTTATTTGATTTGAATCCTGTTAAAGATTCTAATTTTCGGCTCCAGTAAGATATTGCTCCTTCAGTTGAGTCCGTTATTGACCCACCATTTTCTAAATGTGACTTTTCATTGATAGATTTTTCAAGATAACTGTTCAAAACCTCATAATCAATAATTTTATTATCCTTGAGTTTAATCAACTGATCAAGTGAAAATATGTAGTGTTCTAATTCTTTTAGATCATTTAAGTATTGAAACTCAATGAAATGGTTTAAATCCAAGAAATTTGAGCTTGTTTGCTTCAAATTTTTTGAAAATGATTTGAAGTTGTTGATAATAGGCTTTGTTTCATCATCTACTTCATCATCATTTCTGAATTTGCCATTTAAATCGTTTTGGAATAAAATTGTTAATTTTGAAAACTCATCACTGAATACGGATAGGTCATTTGCAATTTGTGACTGCTTTTTCACTACCTTTGAGTATATTTTGTCAATTTTGTTCAGATTATCCTGTAGCTTGCTTGATTCGTTTGAGATATCTTTGAAATTTGATGAGAATTTGGATTCAACGTGAGGTTTTTTGAAAGAGTTCATAATGAAATCAGTGACACCTTCAATGTTTTGAGCAACTGAGTTGCTTGAGTTTAGTAGTATGTTGTCCGGAGCAGAGGAGTTGGGTGAAGAAGTTTTAATGTTTAGTTTTAAGTTTGTTTTATACGTTTTCCAATAATCATCATCGTTGTTCAAGAATATGATTAAAATTTCGCTTTTTGATAGTATTGGATGGTTTATTAAGCGTTCCATAAACAAATTTAGAGCATGCACTCTTTTAGAAATGAACTCTTCAGTAAATCTGCCGCCTTTGATGTATTCGAGTCTCTTTTTGTTTGGTAGTGGGGGGACAAGTAAGGTTGGGAAATCTAAGGAAAGACACTGATGTAGGAAATCAAAGTCTGAGTACCTTCTGTAAATTGAGAAAATTTTGGCATTAAACTTGGGATGGTCTGTTTCGATTTGCAACTCGTAAATGGTGTAAACGTTACTGTTTTGATGATGAGTTTTAGGGTTTTGAACCTTTACTTTTAAATGGAATGTGGGCTTTGATGCTGTCAACTCTACGGTTGTGTTGTGCAATATAGATTCATTTTCATCCTGTTCGATACCAGTGCTAACTGGATTAAGTTGTTCTTCATCATGTGCAGGCACAGGATCGTTATCAATGGTATTATCATTGTTGTTGTTAGCATCTTCTGCACTCACCGATTCCGCCTCAGCAGCTTCTGCTCCAGCGTCCGCCACACTGTGGACCTCCTCTTCGTGGCTGTTAGACTTTACAGGCGATGACGATGCCAATAGTTGCGATTCCTCATTAGAATTGACCATGGAGTTAGCTAGTGGCAATTGCGTCGAGACCGACTGCGGAGAGTTGTTCCAAGGTGAATTGTCATCCCATTGCACCGACGTAAACTGATCTCCCATTATAATAGATACTACAAGCGTGTTATTCAGCGACCTTGACGTCCTTGTCTATTTTGTTCTTATAGATAGTAAGCTTTTACGCCTTCAAAATTTTATAGAGGAGAGAAAAGAGAGGCGCTTACGTAAGCTGCTTTTATAGTGGCATGAAGGTTGAAGATTCATGAACAAGTGTTTAAAGTTATATATATATGGAGAGAGTTTATAGAAAATATATGTAGGAGATAAGCTCCAATTTTATTATTAAAGTGACAATATGATAAGCAGAAGAGGAAAAGATTATATGACAAGAGATTTGAAATTTAGCTGTTGGCTGAGGAAGGTTCAGGGGAAGCTTCGTCAGTACCAGAAGGCAATCTCTCGGAGAGAGGCAAGACCCAGTTGAGAGGAGTGATGTTGGAGCGCAGTTTGATGTGGCTGAAATCGTGCGAAGACTGAGTGAATCCCCAGGAGATGTTTCTGGCAAGCGAGAGGGAGTCCTGCAGCACAGCGGTGTCGCCGCCGGAGATGGCTTTCATTCTTGTGAACTGGGCCACGTCGCAGAGGAAGATCCAGCCGTGAGAGTTCATGTGCTTGCGCAGATACATGTCTTTGAGAAGATTGTTGATGCTGAAATAGTACTCGAGCTGTTGTGCACAGGCTTCAATGGAGCTCTGCTTGGCCTGTGGCGACGGCCAGTCCACCTGCGTGCCCAGGGGGATGTCCGACGCGCTGTAGTAGAACGCCTGTGGCGTGCTCTTGGTTCTGCTGTGCGTTCTCACCTTTTTGTCACCGTTCTTCTTGCTCTTCTTTCTGGTTCTCCTCGAGTTGCTGCCTGCACCCGTTGCTGGCGCCTCCTTCTTTGGCTGTATTATCGCGTTGAAGTCGAGCGAAGGCACCACGTCGCTTTTCACCACGTTCCATGCCGTTGTCGATGGAATTGGCGCAGGTGAAAGAGATTTCTTTACTAAAGTGGCCGAAGCAGAAGAAGAGGAAGCAGAAGCACAGGAGGAAGAAGAGGATGATCTGCTACTATGGTCCTCGTTAACGTTCGGTGTTTCTATTTGTTCTGTCATCATTAACCTATTACTTGCAACCGTTATTGTCTCCTTGCCTTCGCCCAATCCTATACACTCAACAGTATATAACTTACTGTTTTGTTCTATTCTATACGTCAATCCTCTCTATACGGTAGGAGGGAAAAATTTTCCCACAGTGGAAAGTTTTACAGTGGCAGACCGATGAGGAAGAGGGTCACGTGACCAAACCCTGGGAAGCGTGCGCCACACGACATTAAAAGAGTCATGTGGCGCACGCGTGGCTGGAGCAGTGGCGCACGCCGTAGCAGACCGGAACTGCCGCGCCACGCACGCGCCACAATTACGTAAGCGTGTTTACCCTTTTTTTTTTTTTCTCACCGCGTCACGTTTCTTTTTGCCTGGTGGCTGAGTCTCAAACAAAAACATCAACAAAAAATTTGTTGATAGTCTGTTCACTAGTGTTCTTGGAAGTATAAGAAGTGCGTTTTTGATTAGAACGGTTAATAGAGACTGAAATATATCCCGGAAGGAACCAGAATATTATCAGACACTTGAAGAACAGTTTGCAGTAAAAACAGAAAGCTGGTTAGGCGTTTTAAGAATTATACAAATATAAATAGTATAAAAATAGATCTTTTGATAAAGAAGAAAAGAATCGAAAGAATAGCAGCTACACACTTAGACACAGGTTACAGTATCGACAGTGAGTTTGCTTTGAAATGAAAATAAACAAGGAAGTGAAAATCCTATTTTGGGCACATGTGGTGCTAGCAGTGTACTTGGTGTACATCCTCTTTGACCTCATCACGGTGCTCTACGACGAGGCACACCTGTACGGGTTCCTCTCGAATGAGTTGAACAACAAGGACTATGTGGCCTCGCAGCCGCAGATCATCCCTAAGATCATCCACCAAACATACAAGACCGAGGCCATCCCTGAGATCTGGCAGGAGGGCCAGAGAAAGTGCCAAGAATTGAACCCAGACTACCAGTACATCCTCTGGACAGACGAGATGGCCCGTGAATTCATTGCCGAACAGTATCCCTGGTTCTTGGACACGTTTGACAACTACAAGTTCCCTATCGAAAGAGCCGACGCTATCAGATACTTTGTTCTTGCACAGTACGGTGGTATCTACATCGATTTGGACGACGGGTGCGAGAGGAACTTGGACCCCCTTCTCACGGTCCCCGCCTTCGTCAGACAAACGCTACCAACGGGTATCTCAAACGACATCATGGGCGCTGTCCCTCAACACCCAATGTTCGTCAAAGCAATTGCAGAACTAAAAATGTTCAACTACAACTGGCTCGTGCCTTACATCACCATCATGTATTCCACTGGCCCCCTCTTCATCTCCATGGTCTTCAAACGTTACATCAGATGGGGTTACCCTCCTTCAGGCGGCATCAGAATCATGTCCTTGCAAGACTACAAGCTGGGCCCAAACCCCTTCTTCAAGATCTCAAAGGGTTCCTCCTGGCACAAGGACGACGCCTCTTTCATGTTCTTCATGTTGCATCACTTGCCTTCAACTATCATTGGTGGCTTCCTCTTGGCTTTCTTCCTAATGTACTGTGAATACTTGATCGTTTGCTTAGTCGTTAGGTTATTCGGTGCTCGTATCTCAAAAATGTACAATTCAATCTCCCAAAAGTTCACTGATTTATTTCATAGTGTATACTCGATTTGTACAGGTGACAAATCTTCAAAATGGCAAAGACTACCTTCTGAACCAAAAAAACAAGTTAGAAAATCTAGAAAGGATTCCAATTTACCTAGAGCATTGGTGGTCGACTTAGAAAAGAATGTCAACATTGTTGAAGATGACATTCAAGAAGAATAATCCATTGGCTTCACCTACACTCACTAATCCTTTACTAGCGATACAATCTTTTTTCAATAAAAAAGTTTTCTAGACAATTTACTTTATTTTACAATCATATTTTTCTTTTATTTATGGGAATCCTTTTCTACAGATCTTAACACCAACGAATTTAAATCAAGCTAATGACAATCAACCAGGAAAATCAACAACAAAAAAAAAATATTAAAAAACAACTGTTCATTTATAAGACATCAAAATTAATAAACATTTTTCTATAAATCAAATTTATTTCTTTATTATCATTATCCCTTACTACAAATCACTCAAAAGGATTATGTTTATATAGTTACATTTTATATCATTTACTTAATTGAATAAATTTATTTTTTTATCTTAATATTAACTATAATGGTTATTTTCTTAAAATCATTTGCTATCAACACTCTTTCTTTGGCCTTTTATCAAAATGCTTCCTTAGCATTGGTCAATGCTACTCTATACTTGCATTTGTTAGAATGACATCTTTCTAGCCCCAATTTGACATTGTCCTTGGACATTGGCAAACATTCAACCCATGGACGAACATCCTTTTCAATTGCCAACTTGAACATATCGATCATTTCAACGTGTGATCCTAAATGCGAAGCTCCCATGAAGCATGCATTTGCCATGAACGTTCTTGGTGAAACTGTGAATGGTGTCTCTGGCAATCCAACTGAAACCCATTTGCCATTGATCTTTAGCATCTTCAAATACGTGTTTAAATCAAAGTTCTCTGCTGAATTGGCCGTACAAATTACTAAATCAAGCTCAAATTGTAAGTTGTTGCTTTCAACCCAATTTGCATCTCCACCTGTAGCAATGAAATGATCCGCTCCAAATTTAGTGGCATCTTCCAATTTACCGGTACCTCTTGATAAAACATAAGTTTCACAACCAAGTGCTCGACACCATTGAATTGCCATCATACCAAGACCACCAACTCCAACAACTCCGACTTTTGGTTTGTCCTTTCTGTTTTTCATATCTGGCAAGTTTCTAATGATTGGCGAATAAGTAGTGATACCAGCACATAAGAACGGAGCAGCTTCTTCGTCCTTTAATTCACTAGGAATATGGAAAACAAAGTAGTCATGGATTCTGATGAAGTTCGAGTATCCTCCTTGTGAAAATGTCGTAGTGCCATCTTTATTAATATAATTGCCTCCAAATGTGTGAACTAGCTTAGGACAGTAGATTTCGTTGTTAGATTGGCACATCTTACAGTCCGCTTTCAAGCATGCATACGATTGTGCCCCAACTCCAACTCTATCTCCAATCTTGAAATCTTTAACTTCTGGGCCAACTCTGACCACATGTCCTACAATTTCATGTCCAACAACTAACGGATACTGGGCATTGGGCTTTTTCCACCCATTTCTAGCCGCATGCACATCAGATCCACAGATTGAACAGACGCTGATCTCAATATCAATATCATGTTCTTCAAATGGCTTTGGTTTGATGTCAATTACCTCAACTGAAGACCATGTGCTTTCACTAGGATCCAAAACTGCATATCCTTTAAACGTTTCTGGTACTCCCGAGCTCATTATATATCAATGTTGGTCTATTAAATGAACTATTAATCTATTATGACAAACAAAATGCTTTTTCCTCTCTTTTTATACAAAATATTTTAAAATCGGCAACTTCTCATTATAATATCCTCTTATCTCTAAACAACTTTGGGTCTAATTATTTTGTGCAAGCGAAAATACATGGAATGGCTGCCTATTGTTACTTACTGCACTGAATGAGAAGTTTATGTGTAAAAGGACAGATATGGAAGTATATTCATAATACTTATTTATATACAGGTCGAATATTTAAAAAACATTAAAACATTAATGCTATCGTTTATTTTTGCTGCCCATCATCGTCATGCTTCCCGTCATCAACCTCCTTGATGACATCTTCAAATTTTGTTGAATGTGTTAAATCATATTTCTTCAACCGTAACTTTCTTCTTCTGTTAATAAAACTCAAACTTGATGAAGTTTGTGACATGGAACCACCAGATAACTCATCATCTGGTTCTCCCTCTTCAATTAAACCTTCGTTACCAAGATAAAATATCTTCATTATGTTTCCAAAAGAAACAATTATCGACTTATGCCCAAATTTTTGAATCGGACCTAAGTTTTTAATTAATATTCTACTGTCAGATCCATTAGGAATTTCATAGCATTTCACTTGTCCATCCGAAGCCATTGTCCAACCTTCCCAAATCTCATCTAGGGTCGGATTAACTCTATTCTTCAGTTTGCCATAAGTTACATTCTCATACTCATCGTTCTTACTCTCATTTGCTTTGTCTGCACTCCGGTTTCTTAAGATTCCATTATTTTGGTCCCTAAAGCTGCTGTTGCTTGATGCTTTCATCTCGTTCAAAGATCTCTGATTATTTTTTAAACCATTCTTTCTTCGAACACCAATCAATTTATTGAAGTCTGTAGCACACCATCCTGCAACATCAGTTAACAAGTGCCGATGCTCATTGGTGCTTGCAAATCCCAAACATCTTGTCTCCCTTGAATCTCTTTCAACACGGAGACAGATGCTGTTTTTTGCTCTGTTGTCAATTGAAAATGTATGCATAGTTAATACATTAGTATTTAGTTCTGTATAGGCAACCGAAAATGTTCCAACGCTTGCACATCCACAAAATCTGCAATGCGAGGGTTCAGGATGGAAAACCTTAAATGTGTTTCGTTCAAAGGGCTTGATTTCCCATTCTTTCAATAATGTGCCTGTTTGGACATCAATCAATTGTGCCTTTGATCTAAATGCTCTAACGATCATACAAATAAATGGTACCGTTTCCATAATAACGCCATCGTAATTTTCTTCCTTGTCTTTAAACTCAACCCTTTTATCAGAAATATCGCTATTAGAAACTTGTTCTGATATGTGTTGATAGTTTGATATTAAAGCAGGTGTAACTAGTGACCTTCCCATGTTATAACTTAATTTATCAACTGAAACTGTTCTGGATATCCACTTGTTATTAACAGACGTTGCGACAACTAAATCACCATCTTTTTTTATACCAACAATACGATCGTTAACTCTTGGAGAGCTCAATTTCTCGGCACATAGTATTGAAGAATCACTCAAAGTTGACCGCTCAATATTTCCAGTTTGACAATCAACAGCTATAATGTCTCCCTCTTGTGAAACAATAATAAATTCCTTCTTACTATTCAGATCAAGTAGTTTCATATTTGAACTGCAATTAAAGTCTGAATCAATTGTATTTGGTTTGGTACATGAATTCGAAATGGTGCTTTTTTCCCTTTTCCTCGTTCTTACCTTTTTAATATTTTCTTCATGTTTTTCACTGGTGCTACTCACAGAGGCCTTTCTTTCTTTAAATGTTGAGCGTTTCGGTTCAATTGTATCGTTTAAATTTTCATTGCTATGCTTTTTGACGTCCTTCTTATTCCCTAATCTACTAACCAATTTTCTTCGGTTGGAGGCAAGTTTCATTTTCTTTCTGAAAAACGTTGTTAATGGTAATGAGTTGTTCAATTCGTCAATTTGAATACTCCATATCCATGACATTGAAAGCCTTGACCAACATTTAACCAATCCTGATTTAGAAAAAACAGCAATTAATGATCCGGTATCTGACATCGCAGCATGGGTAACAGGG
Organism: Saturnispora zaruensis; assembly: GCA_003705435.2. Lineage (NCBI taxonomy): Eukaryota > Fungi > Ascomycota > Pichiomycetes > Pichiales > Pichiaceae > Saturnispora > Saturnispora zaruensis. The sequence continues at coordinate 196,823 of PPIM02000012.1, read as the reverse complement.
AGCAGCTTCTCAGAAAGTGGTAGTTGTGTTGGAAGTGGAATTGGATTATTCATTGGCGACCAAACAAGTACTTTATGATCCATGCCAACAGAAACAATAAAAGGACATGCTGATGTACATACTTTGACGATATCAAGCATATGACCATTAATTAATTCTTTGTAATTGAAAGGAGGGGCTTTAATGACTAACTCGTTATCTGCATTTAAAACCACTAAATCAGGAGTTGATGCAATTAACGAAAATTCTTCATTTGAAAACAAGTTATAGTTAAACTTTTTCTTTGATTTGACAAACAGCAGCTTAAAAATGGCAATACCTGTACATATGAGAAATAATAACAGTGAAATCAATTCCAAACAGCATAAATAATCAAACTGATATTTAACAAATATTTCATTCATTGATATTTTGAGATTGTTGTTATTCAATAAATCAATTGGATCATATGCCTTCAAATTAAAACCATCTTCAATTTGTTGTTTGCTTGATAATAAATCACCAATGTCTGAAACAAACCCTCGTTTGTTTAGAAAAACATTCAATTGTTCACTGTTGGTTGCTTTATCTCCGCTTGTCCATCTTATAATTACTAAAAAGAAAATTGCGGCACTAGCCAGTACTGGCATGAAAGTGTTCAAATATGGTAAATTATATCTTCCTAGTAATTTCTTAACTATCGTTTTAAGAAAACAAGCTGTTTTAGATTTGAGTAGTAAAGGTAATAATTGTTCATCAGTTGATGCGTTTGCCTGCTTTGAATGGCTTGTATAATTTTTGTTGGAATTGTTTCTAGTGTGATCATCATCCTCTGTTTTTTTAGCCTTCTTCTCAAAAGATAACTTCATTTCATAACGTTTCGAGTCTAATGCCAAAATTATTGGGAATGCAGTGAAATTGAGAATGAAATTGATAAGTATAGAGGAAATTGAAAAAATGCAGAACTGAAGGGACAATCTTGATTCTGTTAATAAGCTGACAATGAAAAAGATTAAGACTAATGAAGATGTCCAATCTAATGCAAGCGGTAAAGTAGCTATGACTGCCTTTCTTAATTTTAATGACAAACCAATATCTTCACTAGACTTGGTGAAATTATTTATGAGATGGTGTGCAATAATTGTGGTCATTAAACCTGGAACGGCAATCAATAATGAGATTGGTATTTGATGGAACAGTGAAACTGATTTCACAGCGAATATTGTGAAGGAACAACTTGCAAATGCAGATAAAACTATTTGCGTCACTATGGCTAGCATCAATCCGTATTTTGAATTTGAAGTTTGAACTTTAGACACATAGACGAAAATGCAAAGCAGGACAATAAAAGGCAAAACGTTTACAGCAAAACAATCCAAGCAGTCCCACTTGTTGGTCTTCAAACTGTAAATATTGGCGGTGGGATCATCTTGTAAAGATTTATTGATCAAATGTAAATTCTTGGAGAATGTGGCATCAATATCGTCATCGGGTGGATATAAAACTATCAATTTAAAAGAATTTATTTCTGAAATGATGCCATTATTGAAAGTTATATTTGGGAAAAGCATCAAATCTGTGAGTCTTTGGTTTCCAAGTTTGTTGAAAGCTTTAGAATTAATGGTTTTCAAGATGCTGCCATCTTTAGATAACAAAGCTGTGTTGTGATTCCAATATTCTAGTGGAGAATATACAATGACTGAAGCATTGATGTCCTTGAGTAGTCTTGATTCGATGCTAGCCATATGCGTCAATTGATCAAAATAATAATCATTTCTATTAGAGGTGACGTTGATGGCCACTGACCTGAAATCAAAAGACCTCATGACAATATCTACACTTTCATGCACTTCAACAGGATCAATAGTGACGCTTCTGATTGCGTTGTGAGGCCCATTCAGCGAGAATATCCACTGTGTAGAATATATAGAAGGATATGCAACTAGCGTAACTAGTATGAATGGCAAAAGCACGCCCAGCAGCGGCTTGCGAAGCATCTCAACAAGCAAGGCATTGAGTGCCTTAAACAACTTGCCATTCCATGGAACTATCCTGGAGCGTCCCATAGTTATTGACTAACAATCCAGCAAAATTAGTATTACTGTCTTATTGACCACTAATAGAAAGGTAAAAAAAACTAACGGCCACCAAAGCTACTCCTTACTGGCTCAGCATGTGGCTCTTTCACTCACCGAGAGCACAAAACAATGGGGTATTGACTGGATTGCCAACGGCATGATCCTGATTGTTTTATACATCTATACAACAAAATACAGCAGACGAAACTCAGCAGTTTTGAAGAAATTAGGTTAATTTTTGCAACAACTGATTTCTCTGACCCATTCAGATTTGAGTATCTGCAGAGAAGTGATACGGCGACTTGGAATCGGATCGAGGATCGAGTAAATGACGTTCCTGCACCTGGCCCTTTTAAGAATTTCAATAGGCTCGTAGCCCTTGGCAGCCTTCCGCTTTTTCAAATACTCTTCGAAAAATTGATCTTCCTTACGGGCCTCCTGCCATAGCTGCCGTCCAGTTCTCATGGCCATGTAAATGACACCACAGGCCCATACATCAACACACCGAGCATCGAATTCATCGTCGGTATACTCTTCGGGCGCAATGTAAGGCGAGGAGCCGCTGATACCATGGCTGAATTGTATCTCTTCTTCCCATGCCATCTTGAAGCACTCGGAGTTGCCAAAATCAGTGATCTTGATGGTCCCGTCATGTGTTAATAAAATGTTTTCAGGTTTCAAGTCTCTGTGTGAGACACCCATGTTATGCATATAGTGAACAGCTCTTAATAACTGCTTAAAAAAGCAGTCGGCCTCAGCATATTCTAGCTTACCAGCTGTTATGATAAGCGAGTACAGATCACCACCCTGACAATATTCCATGACTTCGCAATAATCGCCTTTGGAATCTTTAAACAAGTCAAAAGCACTGATGATGTTCAAATGTTTCAACGAAGACGAAATGCAAAATTCGTTTGTAAGTCTTGTCGAATACTTTTTATCTGACTCGTTTTGTTTCCTTGTGAACTCTTTCACTGCATAAAGCACTTCCTTGTCGTTCACTTTCTTATGTGCAACCCTAACAATACCAAATGTACCTCTGCCAATAACTTCTTGACATTTTCCGTACTTTTCAACAAAGTTCTCCAGATGACTTTCCGCACCGTCTTTCAACTTGATCGAAGTGACCTGCTGCAAGCTTTTTAACTCATCGCTGTTTTCTGCCACATTGTTGCGATCTTTCATATACATGGCAAATAAAGTTGGAGGTAAGTTTTGCTCTTTGGCACCGTTCAGAACGGCCTTGACTTGGTTGTTCATTTCATCCATGGTGTTCATTGAAAAAATATTGGGAACAGCAGAAACGGCCTCTGATCTCTTTTTAGAGGTTCCGCCAATCCAATCTTTCACCATCTGTCCTAGCTTTTCCTGTCGTTTGACTACCTTTAGATAATGTTCATGAACACCACCTTCACCTATGATCTTAAATCTCGGTTGTATTTGATTCGGCTTAGCACCAGCCTTTCGCATACTCGAGGTCCTGGAGAAAGTAGAAGCAGCGGCAATGGGCTGAATGGTTCCGTTATTGCTGATATTAGAGGGCGGATGACCTGCAGCAGCACCAGTATTGTAATTATTATTATTGATATTATTATTATTGACATTATTGACATGGGTATTTGAGTTACTGATACTGCTGTTGCTGGGCATTTGAATTCCAGATATCGATGCATTTGAAGAAGTGGAATACGTATGTGATGGTAGCTCTGGGTGGCTGCTGTTGTTCTGAGCATTGGACCCACTAAGAAAACGTCGTCCATCCGGTGCATTCAGTTGCAGTTGGTTCAATTTGGCGTTCACTTGTTTCAACGACTCCTTATTATTCAAATGGGTTCCTGCAACACTGGGTTGAAACGACTCATGCGACACCAGCGACGTGTTCGACTTGTTCCTGTGAAGCTCCAGTCGCTTTTTCGTTATGGAATTAGACCTGGACGAGTCTGATGATGAGTTCTGCTGCGAATGCTGATGCTCTGAGTTGCTGGTGCTGCTGACATTGGCGTTGGTAGCGGTATTGGTGTTTGATCCGATCAAAAACCGCCCAATTTTAGACAGTGTCGACGCCCTAGAACGTTGCACATCACCATTGGCACTTGTTCCACCCATTTAACACTCAAGACCCTTAACTATCCTGAATGTGAAACACCCTTTCTAATAATCCTCTATTAAAAGACGGGAAATCTTACCTCATATTTTTTTTGCCTCCATACAAGCAAAGCCAACCAATCGCAAGATTCTCAAATACGTCATTGGGGCGCATTTTGAGGACGCATACTTTGCGGTTTAGTAGAGTATAGAGTTTTAGACTTGCATTAGCAGTTTGTAGCCGAAATCAGGGGTTTTAGGGGCTTTTAAATTAAAATAAAGATATAACGAGACCCGAGTCACGTGACTGGCTAAAGTATTTGGATTAGTATGGATGATTGGAGCTTTGTTTAAGGTTTTCAGTGTTGGCAAGGCAACCCATGTGTATTAGTGTATGTTGGTTTATGTTTATTGGAGGCTAGGGGCAAAATTGCGCTAGGGATCTGATGGTTTGTGTTTTTTGTATAGTAGGATGAATTGATTATAGGATGATTTTGCAAGTAATAGCATTGGGAAGGTCAGAGCAAGTCTGCAGCCAGTTTCAGTATGTAAATTAAACCCGTGTATTCTTTGCTATTGCAATTTGGTTATAGGCAAACAACTTTATACACAAAGCTCTATTGTTACGTAAATGCAACACATATAAACAAGTGAAACTTACTAGCAGCTCGGAATTACAATACTACAACAAAGCACAACTATCCAAGTACTAAATTGGGTTTTTTACTAACACAAATACCCGAGTGATTAAACTAAAAGAATGTCTGTACAGGTTTTCTACCACCTATACTCAAACAGCAATCAATTGCTTTATGAATAGCAACTAAACGCAGCCTGGCGTCCCAATAGTCACCCTGTTGGCCACTGTATCAACGCTACATTTTTACAATTGTGTCTTAAGTAAATAAAACGACTGCTTATCTCACACTTATCCATTTTGATGCCACTTTCTCTTTATCGCAAAAATATCAACTAGCAATGGGACAAAGCAACTCCAAGTTGTCCAAGCCAGCATACAGCTATGTATCCAGCAGCAGCAACAGCAATAGCACTTCCAACGACGACGAGCTAGTTTTGAAGCTACAATCGCTCTTATCAGAGACCAGCACCGGCAATATCGCATCCGAGACACCACTGAACGAAGCCAACCTTGACGCGTGGTCAAGTTCCATCCTTAACGATCCAACGAAGAAGCTCGCGTTGAACTGTTTCACTGGTAACGACATTACCAAGATCATTGCCAATACGTCTAACATCAATAGCCACAACCACGACCTTTTCAGCCACAATGTCAAGTTTGAGGGTCACCCAATCACGAACCAAAAGTCCAGTGGCAGATGCTGGTTATTTGCATCGACCAATGTGTTCAAGGAGGTGATCAAGTCTCAATACAACATTGAGGACTTTGAGTTCTCTCAGAACTATCTTTACTTTTACGATAAGCTTGAAAAGTGTAACTGGTTCCTGAACAGGATCTTGGAAAGTGCCGAAGAGGACATTGAGTCCAGACTTATCCAATTCTTGTTTCAGCTACCAGAAAACGATGGTGGCCAATGGGACATGGTTGTCAATTTGGTTAACAAGTACGGTCTTGTTCCAAAGTCGGTTTACCAAGACTCGGCCTCTTCAATCAACTCCGGCCGCTTGAACTACTTTATCAACAACAAGCTCAGAGAGTTTGCTTTGATTTTAAGAAAGCTGAAGTTGAAGGACCTGGCATTGCAGGAAAAGGATGTGTTCACTACACAAGATGAAATCAATTATGCTAAAGAGGAAATGATCAAGGAGATCCACACTATTTTATCTTTGACCTTAGGGATCCCACCTAAGGCCAGTGATCCAATTGTGTGGGAGTACAAAGACAAGTTTGGCACGTACCACAGATTCAACACAACTCCGTTGGACTTTTACCAAAAGATCTTGAAATTTGATGCCAACAATCACTTCTCCTTGATCAACGACCCTAGAAACATCGAAGGCTTGTACACTGTCGACAAGCTTGGCAACATCGAAGACGGTAAGCCTATTGAATACGTCAACACGCACATCAACGAACTTAAGCAGGCTGCCATTCGCATGATCAAGGCCAACACGCCAGTGTTCTTTGGCTCTGATGTCGGGAAGTTTGAAGATACGCAAATCGGTCTGCTAGACGTGGACTCTTGGGACTACAAGCTGGGTTTTGGTATCGAAATGGGACTCAATAAGAAGCAGAGATTGCAAAGCGGATCTTCGCAAATGACACACGCCATGGTTCTCACCGGCGTGCATCTCGTGGATGGCAAGCCTGTGAGATGGAAGGTGGAAAATTCCTGGGGTGAGTACGGTGATCACAAGGGTTACTTTGTCATGACGGACAAGTGGTTTGAAGAGTACGTTTTCCAGATCGTGACTAATCCTACCTTTGTCCCTGCTAAGCTAACGTCGATTTGGAAATCCAAGGACTACAAGGTGTTACCATACTACGATCCTATGGGCGCTCTTGCTTAACGCCTTATTGTTCGAACCCCTTGCTCCGGTATTTTTTCTACTATGACTGATTTCATAACCTGAACTTCAGATTTGCAGATTTCCTTTATATGAATCGAGTTAAAATTTTCACATACTGTCATCACCTTTTCTTTCTTGAAAGCCACTACGTTTAAAACCAGTTCTATACATATAAAAACAAGAAGATGACAGTATGTTAGCAGTTTTTGTATGAGGGAAGGAAGTGCTTCCATAAGCTATGGATTTATGTTTTTCCCAACCGTAATCAGGTTATTTATTTCCTTAGACACATACTAACTATATTTAACAGCAACAATCTAAGATGTTCCTCCAAAACCCTAATGTCGGCGACAGAACCAAGGCCGAAGACTGGAGAATCACTGGCTACAATCCATTGACTCCTCCTGATCTCTTGCAGTCTGAGTTCCCGCTTAAGCCAATCAACGAAAAGGTAATTCTCAAAGGTCGTGAAGACGCCGTCAACATCATAGAGGGTAAGGACGACCGTTTGCTTATTGTTATCGGTCCATGTTCCATCCACGACCCAGTTGCGGCCCTCGACTACTGTGACAGATTGGACAAGTTGAATCAAAAATTGAAGGGTGAGCTACATATCGTGATGAGAGCGTACTTGGAAAAGCCAAGAACCACCGTTGGCTGGAAGGGTCTTATTAACGACCCAGATATCGATGGTTCTTTCAATATCAACAAGGGGTTGAGAATCTCAAGAGAATTATTTGTCAAATTGACCGAAAAGCTACCAATCGCTAGTGAAATGCTTGATACCATTTCTCCACAATTCCTCTCAGACTTGTTCTCTGTCGGTGCCATTGGTGCCAGAACCACAGAATCGCAGTTACACAGAGAGTTAGCTTCAGGTTTGTCCTTCCCTGTTGGTTTCAAAAATGGTACAGATGGTACCCTCGGTGTTGCTATCGATGCTATGGGTTCCGCCGCTCATCCACATCACTTCCTCTCAGTCACCAAGCCTGGTGTTGTCGCCATTGTTGGTACGGAGGGTAACAAAGACACTTTTGTTATTCTGAGAGGTGGTAAACAGGGTACCAACTATGATGAAAAATCTGTCAACGAAGCACAAGCTGCTCTGCAGAAATCTAACATGGTGCAACCTGGTGAAGCTAGAATTATGGTTGATTGTTCTCACGGTAATTCTCAAAAGAACCATAAAAACCAACCAAAGGTCGCTGCTGAAGTCGCTAGACAAATTGCCAACGGCTCCACTGCCATCTGTGGTTTAATGATCGAATCTAACATTGCTGAAGGAAGACAGGACGTTCCTCCACAAGAACAAGGTGGTAAAGATGCATTGAAATATGGTTGTTCAATCACTGACGCTTGTATAGATTGGGCTGATACCGAATCAGTTTTGACTGAATTAGCTAATGCTGTTAAGACCAGAAGAGAAAGAAAGTAAACATCCATTCTTTGAAATTGAAAAGCTTCATTTTTTTACGCTCCTTTGCATCACACTGTTTTCTTATTCAATTACGTTGATGCTGTGTCTTTTTTTCTTGACTATTTTTAAGTTACTTCATTTGCTTACCTGTTTTTTTATTCTATTTTCAAGAAACAAAATTTGTACATATAAAATCCTACAAATAGATCAAAGTTCCTGCCTTATAACAAAGTGAAATATGAATTGTAAAAACAAATCTCCACCTTTTAATGAACATATTTACACGAGAGCACTCTTGTCCTTTCTTTATAAGTACATTTTTTTTGATAAATGCTATTTACATCATTTTTGTTAAAATCTTTGTTGCCATTTGAACTCCTAATGAGGTTTTACGTTCACCCCTCTTCTCATAATCTTTCAACCCCAATTCTCTAGTATGCATTTTCAAGTTGTCAATCTCCGCTTGCATGTCATTTTTTAATTGTTGGTCAATAGTAATCACAATCGCATTTGTTTCCAAATCGAGACCATAAGCTCTTTGGGTGTATTGACTTGACCCAACAACGCTGACACTTGGCGTTGATTCGTTTGGCAGGTTCACCCAAATACCCTTTGCATGATAGGACCAGCCATTTGGTTGGTTAACTGTACCATTTCTCCATTCTAGTAATTTAACTCTCAACGGTTTGTCAATAACAGGTTTCTTTGAAGTTTCCGAACTGACAGTCTGTGGTTTTGCAGGGTCTTTCACTTCAGTTTGGGGATAAAATGCTTTAGATATGTTTTTGTAAGTTTGGTCAGCCCAGTCAAGACATTTCATAACACCAGTCTTGTGAGGTATTTGCCCATCATTGGTTAACAAATCTTTCAAAAAAAGCTGTGAAATATACACATATGCTTCTGGTAAATAACCACTGACACCGCGTGACTTATAAAATGAATTAGATTCTGGTGATGCAACGATGACATCTCCAGGACAACGTGAATGAGTAATTCTGTTCCAAATAGATGGGAAAACATTGAAATAACCAGCTGTAAGTGTAAAACGTGCTTCCTTTTCATCTAGCAAAGCTAAAACTCGATTAACAGCCTGAAGCTCGGTAGACTGATCTGGTTTAAGTAGTGGAACAAAGGAAGAAACAGGATAAACAATTGTCTTAATGTCAGCGGCCCCAAGGGTAGTCTCTGTGTGCTCTTTTGATTTCAAAATTGGCACCAAATGTCTTGTGGCGTCTCTAATAAAAGTTTTAGTGTTGATATGTGGTTCAGAAGAAAGATTGCTTGTTGGCCAGTCTAAATAAAACCCCATTTTGTTGTTGCTATGATGCAATTGGTAACTTAGCTTACCTACCGTTTTTTGTAGTTTGTGATAATAGTTGGCCAATGCCTCTTCTTTAAAAACCCAGTAACGGTCCTGTCTGTTGACAAAGTAGTCCTGTGATAAATTAGCTCCTGAAAGCATCACCTCTGAGTCTATTCCGTATATCTTCATATGTTGAAGACCATAAATTTCGTTAAATCTTTGAGGAACTAACTTTGCTTGCCAACCATGGAGAAGCGGTGTGTGAAATAATCTAACATCTACCCTATCCTTACCATACTTTTTGACTAGTGTTGCCAATAATGAAGCCGTGGATGCCTTTGGCATGTCTCTGGTAGATCTCAGACAATCAATTAGTATTTCAACTTTCAATTTTGGTTCATTCTGCAATGCCAATGACAAAGTATCAATCAAATCAGCTTGCCCCTTCCCAATATAAAGCGACGATAAGAATATCCTTGACTTTGCTTTTAGAATCTTCTCTTTTAACGTGTCGTAGAACACCTTCGGATGTGTCAAGATGTCAATTTGATTTGCACCTAATTCAAATCTTGGGGCAATGGAGTCCAGCTGCTGAATAGTAGCTCTCAAAGCAGGATTGAAAACCTGGTAGTTTGCCAGAGGCTTATTGTCAACCTTAATCGTAGAGAAAGACCGTTTAAGAGAGGGTAGTATCGTGGAGAAAACACCCATCATAACGTCTTAGATTTAAGTGAAGGAATCACAGGTGAAAAATACCTATGCTATTTTTCAATGCTAGTTCTTTAATGGAACCAGCTACAAAGGTAGCTAAATCGGACAGTATTAGTCCCAAATACACAATTGAAGGCTCTTTGAGAAGAGTGTCTGCATATTACTATAATTATTTGACATACTGCAAGGAAAGATGGAGAGATCGGACTCTTTTGGATATCTTTGCTAATGAATTTCGACTTTACCCTAAAGAGTACTACGAACAGACGCTTGACTCAGGTAGAGTTACAGTCAACGATAAGCCAGCTGGAAAGGATACCATTTTGAGAAATGGAGAGCTTATTGCACACAAAATGCACAGACACGAACCTCCAGTCACTTCAAGACCTATCAAAATTGTTTTTGAAGACGATGAAATTGTTGTTATTGACAAGCCAAGCGGTATACCTGTTCACCCTACTGGTAGATACAGATATAATACAGTGACATATGTTATGGAAAGGGAAATGGGAATTACAGCGCATCCATGCAATAGATTAGACAGATTGACATCTGGTCTGATGTTCTTAGGGAAAACCTCTGTAGGATCAGACAAGCTAGTGAAACAAATCAGAGAAAGAAATGTGACCAAACAGTACATTGCCAAAGTGGTTGGTGAGTTTCCACTTGGCGTTCTGAGCGTTAGCGTACCATTAAACTGTGTAGATCCAAGATTGGCTCTAAATGTCGTTGACAATGATGGAATTTACCCTAAGGAAAAGACAAAAAATGCAGAAACAAGCTTTCAGAGGATTTCACATGATCCAGAGACCGCTACTTCTATTGTACTTTGTAAGCCACACACAGGACGTACGCATCAGATAAGAGTCCATTTACAATATTTGGGACATCCAATTATAAACGACCCTCTCTACTCATCACCAAAGATTTGGGGGTCCAACTTAGGAAGGGGAGGTGTTTATGATATTGCAGATGTAATGATGAAATTGGATAAAGTTGGCAAAACTGAAACTGCTGTTTCATGGTTAAATTCAGAAGGAGATGGTGAAGTTTTGAACGGTACCAAATGTTCAGAATGTGGCATGGACTTATACAGTGATCCCGGACCAAATGATCTGGATCTATATTTGCATGCATATAAGTATGAATCTATCAACGAAAAGGAAGGAGTTCAGCCTTGGAGTTACTCTACTGATTTACCCGATTGGGCATCATGTAAGTCCAAAGAATTTATGGCTAAGGCACTTGAAGAAGCAAAGAAATGTGGACCAACTCAAACAGCATTTTGTGTTGGATGTGTTCTAGTTCATGATGGGAAGATTATCTCATCCGGTTATTCTAGAGAACTGGAAGGAAATACACATGCTGAACAATGTGCTTTGCAGAAGCTGGCTGGTGAACCTTTACCATTCGGAACTGAAGTTTATACGACTATGGAGCCATGCAGTACAAGACTAAGTGGTAACGAAACATGTTTGAATAGAATATTAAAGGCGAGTCAAAAGGGAAACAGTGAGACACCTGGTGTTAGCGAATACACTGATTTAAAGGGTGTAACACTGGAACAAGAGCCACAGAGGGTTAGTACGTGTTTTGTTGGCGTCATGGAACCAAGCACATTTGTAGCTAGAAATGTGAGTTATGACAAGCTCAATGACAATGGTATTGCGTATATAAAAGTTGACGGATTTGAAGAAGAAGCCATACAAGTTGCAAAATATGGTCATGACGAATAACAATTAATAAAAAATCATATATAGAGTAATAAAATATTAGACTTTACCCTTTTGGTTACGTCCCAATCTTTCGATATCATCATCGACAACTTTCCACGCAGGTAGATATTCATCATTGTCACCTCTTTTCAAGTTTGGGTTTTTAACGGTATTATGTCTACCACCTAGTGAAGTATAGCCTTGGTCATAAAGGGAACAGTAGGAAACTTCAAAGCCTGAAGTGAGTGGTAATTGAAATGGTAAATTTTGGTAGTGGCTGCTGGTATCGTTGGCGGTACTCAATTTCAGCCATCTAACAAAGGTCCAAACTTGAGCGGTGTTCCACTCTAGAACGGGATTTATTCTAATAAATAAAGGCCAGCCCTTTGCAACGTCAGTCTCTTGCTCTAATGTCAAGTATTGGGAAAATGGATCAGTTCGACGGATCCCAGCAACAATTGCCTTGACTTGAGAATCTGAATCTAAGTACGTTTGGAAGCCAGAAGGTAGAGAATGAGTTTTGGAATACAGTTTTGTAATGCTTGCCGAGGAATCGGTCCGCTCTAAGTTACCTTCAAATTTGAAAGGCTGTGGTGACAAGTCAAGGCGGTCAATGTCTTCGATAACGTGTGTGGAATTCTGTATTGTGGAAATAGGCGAAGCCGGATACGTGTAGACAGAAGTGAAATCTAGGCCAAATTGCATGACACTTTGTTCCAGGAACTCTATTTGCTCCATGAAAGCAGGTTCTGTGTGTATGTACACAGCTTTGATGTTCTTACTTAACAGATCTCCGTAAACTTCGTAAATCGCTGCCATGTAGATAACCAACAGAACCAGGCAGTCTTTACCACCATTGTATGAAAGCGAGAGTTGATCTAATGTGTACTTATTGATAACAGATACCAGATCAGTGAAAGAGTCGTTTACTTGCGACTGTACAGACTGATGAAGTCCTACAGACCATGAAGGAAGCAGATTAGAAGTGAAGTTTTGAGGGTAAGCAGAGGCTTCCGTCCCCAAAAAGGTCTTGATCAATTGGTTGCAGTTATGTGCCACTTTTCCGACGTCTGTACTCATCCTTTGCTATGTAGCTTTGCTGATTAAGCAATTTCTTGCAATGGCTTTTTCGTTCGGGAATCTGTAGAAGATAATTTTCTCCGATATTTCACTGTATAAAATTTCAAAGTTTGTAAATACATATATATACAAGTATAGGGAGGGTGATTAAGGTAAGAATGCATTTTTAGTTCTGTATAATGTCTCGATGTTTCTGGTGACCAAATTCATTTTCATGATTGCCACGGTTTTCTTGTCCTTTTCGGTACCCAAGGTTTCTGAAGATTCACGCAAGACAGGCTTCAAATAGCGTCTCTTGAGTCTCAACTGGTCTCTCAAGGTCCAGTATGGTTTTGCAATAAGAGCTAGGACGGCTTCCTTGGTCTTCTTGGAAACCGGCTTGGCCAAATCAGGAACCAGGGCGTCCAATTCAGCAACTGTGGAAGTTTTCAAAGTGTCTACCTCTTGCTGAGATAGATTCTTTGTTAGCTGGAACTGGGAGTCGAACATGATGGCACCATCAACTTTGTTTGCTAGAGAGACGTATGAATCCAGTGATGACTGCAATTGTTCGCTGTCAATTTCGCCCCTGGCTAGGGAAAGCTTCAAATCGTACTTGTAGTTGTTGGTGGTGTAGAAGCGAGCGTCTTCGAGCGATTTACCACCTCTAAGATGACCGTCAATGGCAACTAGTCTCTTAGCAGCAGTACTGGACTCCTCCTGTGTCAATTGCAACCCATAATCAGCCAACTGCGAGCTGAAAACAGACTCCTTTGTCTGTCTCTTTTCGTTTCTCTTTTCACGTTCTTGCAAAATGGTGTCCTTGGCAAGCTCCACCTTACGAGGCAGCTTCTGCGCCTCCGCGTCGGCCCACTTACCCTTCAAAACAGTCTTTCCCAGCCTTCTGATCGTAGGCGCAAAGTGGTCATAGGGTAGCACGTCGTCCTTGCCTTTAGCAATACCAATAAATCTCCTTTTTGGGTGGAACGGATCTAGATAGTACTTGACGTACCCTGGCTCGAGCGCAAATATCGTGTGGTCCTTACCAATTCCCGCGTTAAACCCAGGATACCACTTGGTTCCTCGTTGCCTGTATAAGATCTGTCCTGTCTTCACCAAGTGGTTCTCATACTTCTTTGGTCCCAATCTCTTACCAGGCGAGTCTTGCATGTGCGTTTTTGACGACACAACCTTCTTGTGCGCATGTCTCACTTGCACAAATGACTGCCCAACAATCGTTTTGGCCCTATTCCACAGTGAAAGCATCTTTTCAGCGCTTACTTTGTAAATATACACTTTCCTTACAGAGAGAAAGCTTTGAAATTTTGTTGACGAATTTTCATCTTAAATTTTTCAGTTAGAACAAAAAGAAAAAAAAACTTACGTAATCGCATCACGTGACAATTACACAACATGTCACGTGATGCTCTTACGTAACAGTCACGTAAGTATTACGTAAACGTTTCACGTGATGTAATTACGTAAGCATGGTTACCCGGCCTATATAGTTAAAGAATTTCAGCTCTTCACCGTTTCTTAGAGATTCGTTGAAAAATTTCCACCTCTCTCATAAAAACCAAGTTACGATACAAGCTAGATCAGGTCGATTGCACAGAATGGCAAGCTTGACGGCATTATTTGAGCAATTAGAGGTTCATTCGAGCAACGAATCACATGAAGAGGTCCTGAAGACGGGGCAGGAGATCCTGAATAAGGATGGGGCCAATGTTAACGCCATTAAACTGGTTTTGGTGGCATTGATCAACTTGGATAGATACAGTCAGGCGTATCAGATCATCAGAAAGCACGAGGCGGCCATTGAGGCAAACTTGGAGGTTTTGAAACTGGAATTGGCTTACGTGTATTATAAAGTGAACAGGAGTGAAGAGTTAAGAAGGCTCGTGACAGTAGTTTCCATTGATGAACCACTGAATCATGTGCTTGCACAGCACTACTATAAGAATGGCGAGAGCGAAAAGGCACTCAAAATATATCAGGAGCTGATTTCCGCGTATACCAAGTTCTCCATCAACGATATAAACGACCTCAGTGTCAACGAGAGGGCTGTTATCTCCCAGCTGAAGCTGTCAAATAATTTTAACGACATCAAGCCAACATCCGAGTCCAGAGGATCCTTTGACGCACTTTTTAACGACTCGCTGTTGTCCATCATCGATGGTAAGTACACGCACGCCCTACAATTACTCGAACAGAGTCACCAACTGATTTTAGATTCCGAACTTGTCGAGCAAGAAAAGAACAACGAAGTGATTCCTGTCAAAATTCAAATTGCCTACGTCAAATACTTGCAAAACGAAACTGACGAAGCCATGAATATCCTCAACTCCTTGCCTTCTGAGCTTGATCACGTTTTAGACCTTATTGTTTCTAATAACAAACTGTCAATGATTAACAACCTACACAGCTTTGAGCCAATGCTTTTGTACAGAGAACTTGGGTTTCCTGTTTCAATCTCAAAGGCCCTTTCAAGCCTCACGTATCCACAGGAAACTATTTTGAGAAGAAACGAATTCTTTTTGGCATTTTTATCACAAAAATCAATCAGCAGTAAAAAATACGATACAAAGTTTCCTCAAAGCAAGCTCCCTCACGGTCTTGAATCCGTCCAAGATTTAACTCCTTCCAAACTCAACTCCAAAAAAGTGTTGAAGCTATCTTTGAAGAATCCAAACAACATTTCACTAGCATTAATTTCTTCTCAAATTTCAATCTCAAGTGGTAACATCTCCAATGCCGCACTGGCTTTAGAATCTTTAATAAAACATGACCCAACTGTCCTTCTGTTACCTTCAATTGGTAAATTACTGTTTGTTATCTATGAAACTTTAGAGCAAAAGAAGAAAATCTCCAATTTGTTACTTCAAATATACGACGTTTTAGCTGAAAACAACGAAGTGAACTCCTCATCCTTAGAGAAATACTACATATTTATTTCTCTAAAGCTTGTTTCCATTGATGAATCAAAGAGTCAGCATCTACTAAAATTGATTAACAAGGAAGACATCATGAATGTTCAACTTGATTCCGAGGACGTGAGCGCATTGACAAAGGGTATAGATGTTGGTAAATTGATTGCTGATGGTATCACTCCACTACTAAAGGTGCAACCAGCTGCCAGTAAGGTGGCTAAAAAGAGAGTCACCAAAAAGAAGAAAAACAAGGCACCAAAGGTTCTTGATGGTAAAATTGACGAAGAAAGATGGCTTCCATTGAAAGACCGTAGCTATTATAAGACTAAGAAGGGTAGAAAGGATACACAAGGTGGATTTTAAGTTGTCAAAGACTAATGTATAATGTAATTAAGAACTGTCCTTTTTTTTTTTGTCTTACTATGTTTTTTAATATAGAAAATACACAACACACACACACAAAACACACACACAGATATATATATAATTAAGTAAAAAGAGTATCTTCATCTCTCAAGTATTCACCAATGTCACCTTGTCTGAATAAAACGATACCAGTTGGCTGAATATTTCTAGCTTCGATTGTAGATTTTGCTGATATACCGAAACCAAGTGGGGTATCGTTCATTGAGAACACAATGACACCCGCGTGTTCTGGAATGTCTTCAGACATCTTACCAACGTGTGCTTTAAGAACGTGGTTACCGTATAGGAAAGGCATTTCACCGTTTGGTTTGATCCAGATCTTGAACTTGGCGTACTGTGCCAAATAACGCAACGAGGTTATGTGCAATCTGAATTTCCCAGTCTTGGTGAACTTACCAAAACAGACACCGAGTGACATCAAATTAGGTCTGGCCACTGAAGTTGCAAATCTAGCAACTTGATCAGGAACGTAGTACACTCTATCTTTTTGAACACGGAAAACATGTGGATCCTTAGGGTTATCAACTAGCAATGCTATGTTTCTACCAATATAATTGGCCAGCTTTTCAAACACAACCTTTGTTTCCTCCTCTGTTAACGATCTCATCTCAATATATCTAATAATCCACTTTAATTCAGCTTGAAACTTTTTTTTTTTTCCTATTATTTGACTTTTTAGTCAAAATTTTTCAAGATCTAGCAGAAGCTGAAAAATTTTTTTTTTCACCAGCCTTTGGAGCATAGAATGAAAAAAGAGGTGAATTAAATGGAGAAGAACGTTGATGATACGAATACTAAGGAGGACAGCAAGTACCTCCGTACCAGAAAGGGTGACACCATTGGTGATAACCCAAAAAGACAGCGTATTCTCAAGAAAGATCCGGACACGTGGGTATGTTTTTCATAAGCTGGTAGCAAGATGTAGAGATGCAAGATATACTAACATTGATATGACCTTTGTACAGACGTATTCTAGATGATAACGGAAACCCTATTTATGCAGACGAAGAAAGAAAACCAAAGAAGAAGGTGGCCGTCATGATTGGTTACTCCGGTGCGGGATACCATGGAATGCAGTTGAATCCGCCTGCAAAGACCATTGAAGGCGAGTTGTTCAAGGCGTTTGTTGAAGCGGGTGCCATTTCCAGGAACAATTCCAACGACTTGAAGAAGAACGGGTTCATGAGAGCTGCCAGAACCGACAAGGGTGTGCATGCAGCGGGTAACATGGTTTCACTCAAAATGATCATTGAGGACGAAGACATTGTCAAGAAGATCAACGAGCACTTACCAGACCAGATCAGAGTTTGGGGGTACCAAAGAACCAACAAGGCGTTTGACTGCAGAAAGATGTGTTCTTCCAGAGTTTATGAATATCTGATCCCAACTTACTCATTTTTACCACCAAGACCGGGAACCGTGTTAGCAAAGATGGTTGGTTCAGCTGAAAAGGAGTTTCCAGGCACCACGAGAAGCGACACCGAGGGTAAGCAGTTCTGGGACAACGTTATGGAGAAGTTGAACAAGGAAGGAGTTGATGAGAACGATCTTGAGCAAATTTTTGAAGCTCACAGGCTAGAGATCGAAGTGGCCATTCCATTACAGCAAGCAGAGGAGAAATTCAAGAGGATCTTGCTTGAAGAACAAAGAAACTATCGTATTGATAAGGAAAGACTGCAATTGATCAGGGATGCCATGAACTTGTATCAAGGTGCACACAACTTCCACAACTTCACGTTAGGTAAGACGGCCAAGGACCCTAGTGCCAAGCGTCATTTGTTCTCTTTGAGCGTCAGTGATCCGTTTTTAATTGACAATACCGAGTGGATCTCGATAAAACTGCACGGACAGTCTTTCATGTTGCACCAAATCAGAAAAATGATTGGAATGGTGGCCTTGATCATCAGAACGGGGTGCCCACTAGAAAGAATCAGCCAAGCGTTCAGACCAGACAAGATCAACATTCCTAAGGCGCCAGCCTTGGGGTTGCTTTTAGAACAGCCTGTTTACACCGGTTACAACCCAAGACTAGAGGGGTTTGGGTTTGAGCCTTTGTCTTACGACCAATTTGAGGACGAAATGTTGAAATTCAAGCAGAAGTTCATCTACGACCGCATTTTCAAGGAAGAGAGAGAAGAACGTACGTTCCACAACTTTTTCACTTTCATTGACGGTTTCAACGGTGTTGACAATGCGAGCGGCACGCCGATCTTTGACTTCTTGACTGCCAGAGGTATCAACAATGCAGCCAAGGAAGAAAATGCTGATTAGATGAGTTTATATAAGAGAGATTTTATGTATTAAGTTATATTACGAATATACTATTGGCCACATCATCATCACCTGTAAAATTAAGTTTATGGGGAGCAGAGGTACAAAATATGCCGTTCAGCGCTTCTGAAGGCCTCTCAAAGCCTCTATGAAGCTGCTTCTAGCGTAATAAGTTCTACAAGACTTACATAACGCAGTAATTGTAACACCATTCCCGCTTCCCTTTTAGCCTATTACTACCACTATCAAAACTACCCAAAATCCACTCAATCTTCATAATTCCCTATTACATGAGTTACCGGCAGCCAATAGAACGCCGCTATTTGCCAAATGTTCGATCCGGGGGTTTGGTTTGGGGTTTGACGCTATGGAACATCAAAAAAAAATATAGCACCATTTCGAGTAATGGGGAGCTAAAATAGCCTGATAAATAGTGGAAATGGTTAGATTGGAGGTTTGTAGAAATAGTATAAAAGGGGGATAAAGAGGGAGTAGTAGGATGCAAAATAGGTATGTAGGAGTATCAAATACCAATAATACCAAATATGTCTGCTACTAGAATCGGCCCAAACCCATGGATCAAGGCTTACGTCTCACACGCACCAATCGTTGCCAAATGGGGTGCTATGCTAGGCGCTTTCTGTCTGTGGCCAATTCTTGCTCCTGCTGCGGAAAGAAGAAACTTCTTTAAGGTTTAACTATAAACTTGACTGTACTATATATGCTATACTATTATTCTATACTTTAATTAATTACGAAATATTCACGAAAACACAAAAAATATGTAAATGTAAGTAGTAGAGTAACAATAGTTATGTAATTTCCCAACCGTTTTACGTTTAGATGTATACTTATTTATGTATATTGAAGTGTACACCAATAGACAATAATATACCAAAGATTGAAATGCTTTCACACGGAAGACAATCAAGCATTGGTGTATAGTGGTATTGTGTAGCGTCACCACCGTAAACCAACAGAGTTCACAGTAAGTTCGGCTACTACGCCAATATTAGTCGAACCCCACGCGGGGCCCACTCATTGCGCTCAGCGCAGAGCACATGAGCATATGTGAGAGAAGATACAATAGCGGAAAGAAGCATTGGCTCGACCGACACACAGTGAGTATTTGTTGGTGTCCGTTTAGATGCAACTGCTACAAGTACTTTGTTTAAATCACTTATACACACACACACAAACACACAAACTAGAGAACATAGCAATAAAAAGAACCCGCCGTTGCCTCATCTCTAATACCACTACTCTGAATTTACCTCTACATATACTTGCAAAACCCAATCATTTCTTCCAGTTTAAATATACAGCGCTGAAGAGCGGCCCTTCACATACTCTATATCTTTTATGCCTTCTGTCGTTCCACTTCTTCTATCAGCTTCTATTGGCTTCTATTGGCCCGCAAAGCTGAAAAGCTCAGCAAAAAGCAGCCAATGTTGGCTGAGCTTTGCGGAGGGACTATAAAAGGTTGCCCTGCGCTCATTCCATAACATCCCCTTCTCCTCCTCCTTCTTCTTCATTGGTCTCATTGCATTTACTTGCACATACAGTATTACCTGAATATATTACACTTCACATATAGTTTGTCCTGCGGGTAGAGTATATTTTGTGAAGAGAATATTTTCAGAGTACACTGTATGAAGAATGCAATGAGCACCTTTCTTACAAAATTTTTTTCTTTTATTGTTTCAACATCTCGTTCTATCTTACTAAGCTGGGGCCGGAGTTCGCTAATTTAGTAATGCTGACATAAGCTGTAGCAATTTATTAGATTGCTGGATTATTGTTCTGTTTAGGTATAAATAGACGTATATAACACCTTATCAGCATCGACCTCTGTCCACCTTTCTTTCTGTATAGTTGTAAAGCCCTCCAATGTCTAAAAAACAAGTCAATATCATCATCTACTCTCTCTACCACCATGTGGCCAAGCTCGCAGAAAGCGCTAAGGCCGGTTTGCTAGCACAGGGTGTCAATGCCAGCATCTATCAGGTAGCAGAGACGTTGCCTGACGATTTGCTCAAGAAGCTCAACGCTCCTGCACCATTGCCATACCCAATTGCAGATGCAGACACCTTGGTAAACGCAGATGGCTTGATGTTCGGTATCCCTACCAGATTCGGTAACATGCCTGCGCAGTTGAAGGCCTACTTCGACTCCATTGGTAGACTCTGGGCCACGGGCGCCCTCCACCACAAGCCATACGGTGTCTTTATCTCCACGGGTACTGGCGGTGGTAACGAAATGACCGTCGTGAGCTCTCTCTCTACGTTCACCCACAACGGTATGATCTTCGTGCCATTGGGCTTCAGCACTGTGGCCCAGCAGTTGACCAACCTACAAGAAGTTCATGGCGGGTCGCCTTGGGGTGCTGGCACCATCGCCGGCGCTGACGGGTCAAGACAGCCTACGGAGCTGGAGTTGCAGATGGCCAAGATCCAAGGTGAGGACTTTGCCAAAGTGGTGGCAAGATTCTGAGAATATTATCACTATATAGTTACTTAACTAGAACAGCTACACGTTAGCATCATCGAGTCCTGTTCAACGTCCTTTGTCCATTTTTCTTCCAATTCCTTTAGTTCAGACCCCCATTTGCTCTTGTCGTATGGGTTCGACGACATCTTTATAAGTTTATTCAAATACGCTGACGCATTTAGTTCCATTTCACTACTAACCTCTTCGCCGCTTTGTAAACGCTCCTTAATCTCGCGCACTCTCTGCGTGGTGTAGTCAATCACCTCATTAAACACCCAGTTTCTTGGAATAAACAACGGATTGTACTTGCTGGCCCTCTCAAGTCGGGTCTCATCGCTCACCTGCTCTTCCTCCACTCTCGCTTTAAAGGTGGCCAAAAAGGTCCTCATTTCTTTCAAAATGGAATCCCTCTCACTCTTACGTTCAGGACTCTTCAAATGATCTGGCACCAAGGCCAAGGGACTGAGCTCGTAATCAAACTCATCATCGGAGTTGATCTTCATGTTCTGTAAATTTACAAAGAACTTGTTGTAGTCAACCTTCGTTTCTTGTAATACTTCGAACAAAACTGCTAGAACTTCAGAATTGTCACTTTCTCTAGGGGTTATCCCCAATCTGTTGCACATGAGCTTTAGATAGTAGTCAATGAACACCCTTTCGTAAATTTGTCCTCCTACATCAATGATAGTCATTGCTCTCTTGGTTACTTCGTCAATCCATTCCTCCTTCACTCCATTTTGGAGAAACACCGGATCGTCAATATATTTAGGCCCTGCTCCAAGCAATTCTCCCATAGACTCACCAAGCTTCACAAGGTTATACCATATGGCACTTGGCGTGTTTTTGAACGAGTACCTTAACGTATGGTCTTCTGAATTTGGCGTGTAGTTTGGATCAAAGTGATCCATGAAAGCAAAAGGGCCGAAATCCATCGAAAGTCCAATGATAGACGTGTTGTCCGTATTCAAAACGCCATTGAGAAACCCATACGCATGCCAATAGGCCACTGTTTTAGCGTTTCTGATGATCACGTCCAAATAAAACTTATCGTATGTTGTCAATTCACCTTCAAGTTCTCCCTGGTTGGCAATTAATCTGTCCAGTTCACTGCTAAATTGGCCATGAAGCACATCTTCAATAACGTAGTCGCTGAGCTCCTTGACACCATTGCGGTCGCCCCTCATTCTGCAAAGGTCGAAGTGCCCGATTCTGATCCACGATGGTGCCATACGGGCCACTATTGCACACATTTCTGCTCCCTGTCTCTGCGCCAGCGTCTGTGGCAACGCCGTAATACCCAACGCCCTTGTACTGGGGATCCCAATGGCGTGCAGTGCCTCAGAGATCACGTATTCTCTGATGCTGGACCTCAAGACTGCCTTACCGTCTGCAAATCTGCTAAATGGTGTCAACCCCGTTCCCTTCAACTGGAGGTCCCAATGATCCTTCAACTGAAACAAGTTGATCACCCGTCCGTCTCCCAACTGGCCCGCAAATTCGCCAAACTGAAACCCCGCATACGCCATTGAGTATGGTGGAAACTCCTTATCAACGATTTTGCCACTGATCGTGTCTCTGAAATACTGGCTTTTAGGCTCCTCCGTGACATCCAAGCCTAGATCTGTCAATGCGTTCGGCGCAGCACTAAGAAACTGATAGCTGGTTCTTGCAGTAGGCCACGTTCTTGTCCAGAACCCCTCTGGAACCTGCCTTGGTCTCTTTGATGATTCCGGTGTCATTTTCCCACCGTCTGGCTCTCCCCTTAGCTTGAGAAATGGCGATTTCTTTGCCATTGCCTCTAAGGATACGTGTTTTTTGACTGTCGCCATGCTCCTTGCTCTTACTAACGATCTTATCGTGCTCTGAGACCTCAATTTAAGCATCTTGTCTTCCCACTCACTATAAGACTCGCCTCTATAAGGGCCTAGCTGAAAAATTCAAGCGTGAAGCCAATGACACATAGGAAGGAAAAATTTTAGCATAGTGGAAGACTGCTGGTTTGTTAGTTGATCTATTGCTAGCTGCTTATAGAAGAAGAACTAATGAGTAAGATTTACGTCCACGGTACTGCCGGTGCTGATGCTGCCACAAGCACTGGTGCAGAGGCCTCACCATTCCAAACGGCTGCCTATGCGCTATACAAAAACCCGGATGCACAGCTTTTGGTGTTTAAGGAAGACCTAGAACCAGCAGCAGGTTACGCAGACATTTCCCCAAGTGCTCTTAAGAAGGCCAAGAAGGGTGTTGATGGTTTGAGAAAGAAGGAAGAAAAAGCTGCTAAACTTGCAGAAGAAAAGGCTGCTAAAGAGGCCGAAGAATCTGCAAAGTTGCTTGAAGCCATGAAGATCTCTATTGTAGAGGACTCACAATTGGAAAAGGCTAAGAAGATCAAGATCAGAGCTATCGGCGACAACATTGACGCTAGAGTCCAAGTCCAGGGTTGGGTGCACCGTTTGAGAGTTCAAAAGGGTCTTGCATTTATTGTTTTGAGAGATGGTACCGGATTTGTCCAGTGTGTCCTTTCTGGTGACCTTGCTAACGCATACCAAACCTTGCAGCTCACTGTCGAGTCTACCTTGACCATCAAGGGTACCATCAAGAAGCTCCCAGAAGGAAAGTCTGCTCCAGGTGGTGTCGAACTCGATGTCGACTACTACGAAGTTGTTGGTTTGGCTCCATCTGGTAAAGATTCCTTCACCAACCAAATCACAGAAGACTCAGACCCATCACTTCTCTTGGATAAGAGACACTTGGCTTTGCGTGGTGAAACTCTCTCTGCTGTCATGAAGGTCCGTGCTGCCTTCCTTGGCGCTGTCAGAAGAGTCTACAGCGAAGAAGGTCTCTGCGAAGTCACTCCTCCATGTATGGTCCAAACACAAGTTGAAGGTGGCTCCACTTTGTTTAAGATGGGTTACTACGGTGAAGAAGCGTACTTAACCCAATCTTCTCAATTGTATTTGGAAACCGTTTTACCTTCCCTTGGTGACGTCTACTGTATCCAAGAATCCTTTAGAGCTGAAAAGTCTCACACCAGAAGACATCTTTCCGAATATACTCATGTGGAAGCAGAATTAGCTTTCTTGTCCTTTGATGAATTCCTCACCCACATTGAAACTGTTATTACAAAAACGGTTCAGTATGTTTTGGAAGATCCTGTTGCAGGTCCATTGGTCAAGCAATTGAATCCAGGTTTTGTTGCTCCTCAAACTCCGTTCAAGAGAATGACCTACTTAGAAGCCATTGACTGGTTGCTAGAAAACGGCATTCCAAACGAAGAGGGTGAACCTTTCAAGTTTGGTGACGACATTGCTGAAGCTGCTGAAAGAAAGATGACTGACACCATTGGCGTCCCAATTCTTTTGAACAGATTCCCAGCCGAAATCAAGTCCTTTTACATGAAGAGATGTCACGATGATCCAAGAGTTACTGAATCAGTCGACGTTTTGATGCCAACAGTGGGTGAAATTGTTGGTGGTTCCATGAGAATTGACGACGAAGAAGAGCTTTCTGCTGGTTTTGCCAGAGAAGGTATTGATCCTTCCACTTACTACTGGTACATAGACCAAAGAAAGTACGGTACTTGTCCACATGGTGGTTACGGTTTGGGTACTGAAAGAATTCTTGCTTGGTTATGTAACAGATTCACTGTTAGAGACTGTTCTCTTTACCCTAGATTCACTGGTAGATGTAAGCCATAAGCTACTTAATGTGCTATATATATAAAAACCTTTCATCTTCAATCTTATATTTTTATAAATAAAACATTAGTTTTAGTAATTATACAAGACTGTAATTTTTTTGTAGATACACTGAAAACATATCTTTTATCTTTAGCTAGATCTGTTGATCAATGCATAAGGTGGATATTTTGCAGCCTTCGTTTGAAGATGTTGACGTATTAAATACAATAGGACGCGGTGGTTATGGAGAGGTTTACAAAATTCGAATAAAGGGGTCCATTTTCGCCATGAAACGGGTTCAGAAGACCAAATCTAATAATGAGATTCACGCTTTAAATAAGCTCAAAAACCACCAAAACATAGTGCAGCTAGTCAGTAATATTGAGTATGCATCTAACAATCTGCTAATTTTTGAATTTGCTGCCCATGGATCTGTTTACGACCTTATTAAGAAGCGTTCTTCGATAAGCTACATGGAATCATCACTTATCATTAAACAAGCTGTCAAGGGTGTTCAGTACATACACTCTAAGCTTCTAGTTCATTGCGATTTGAAGGCGAGCAATCTGTTGATGTTCCCCAACAATGTCATCAAAATATGCGATTTTGGTCTTTGCCATAACACGAACACACATTTGAAGCAACCTTTGAAACATGAGGGTTCTGTTTATTGGATGGCGCCGGAACTTGTGCACGATCACAAGCGATACTATGACTTCAAATGCGACATCTGGTCCATTGGTTGCATAGTGATTGAAATGATTAGTGGTCGACCTCCGTTATCGAACTTGAGCCAAATGAGTGCATTGCATGCACTTGGCAAGCTAAGAAACAGGCACGATATGGTGTCATTGTTTCAATTGAGAAAAATAACCAATAAACACTGCTATGAGTTTTTAATCAGTTGTTTTGAAATTGACAGCGCACAGAGACCAGACATAGTCCAGCTAGAGCAATATCCATGGATTCACAACGAAAAAAAGGAAGGGCTAATGAAATACATCGAGAACGAGTCTATCGGTGAAGACGATTTCAATTTGACTGTCAACATTGACCTCAGTCCGCAAAAAAAGCATCTAAACAAATGGCGTGAAGACTACAACGATGACGCCGACATGAACGAGGGATTTGACTTCTCGAACGATCTGATCATAAACAACTTGATACATTGTCTGAGATCCGAGTCTGATTTTGACAATCTTCTCAGCATTTGCAACAAAGTATTCGAGAAGGACTTCAAATTGCTGAAAAGCTTTGCTCTCAGTGGGGTCCTACCAAAAATTCTAAGCCATAGGCCAGAGACAAGAACGATCAGACATTTCAAGAAAATTTTATGCTCTAAAAGAGAAGGCGTAGAGTGGTTCAAAATAGCCGGTGGTAGCACTCTTCCATAGTCTATGTTAATGTTTTGGCGACATGAGCATATGCAAATATAACGGTTTTTTTTCCCAGAAAAAAAGGAACGTCGTCAGATCACTTTCTTAGCCGAAAAATTTGACGTTCTCTTAAGATACCCAGGATTTAAATGAGTGAAATGTCACTCACCATAGCCAGAGACAAAGCATGCGACAAGGAAATCGACTTTGTTAATTATGAAGGCAAGGGAGCTTTACAAATAAAGATGGATGAGTTACCAGCAAATGCAATAGATCTTATCTGTTCAAACTTGAAGCCAAGTGATTTGATAAATTTGTGTTTATGCAGCAAAAGGTTGTACAATACGTACCATTTACGACTCTATTCGAAAATTAACATCATGGAAGTGAAAGCTACTGAACCGGATCCAGACGAACTGATCATTCAACAGCATTTCATGAACTTCAGGGACGAGTCGCTAGAGTTGACACACTGGTGGATCGATAGAGACGAGTCTAATGTAAACAGTTTCAAAAGCTTACTGTTTATGATATACAACGTTTTTACCAAACCGGGAGTCAACGACAATATTAAGAATGTGAGAATCGACACTAGACTGAAGCCAAACCCATTTGAACGCTGCAACATAAACAGAATCATGTGGGATTCATCTTTGCAAGACGTGTTGAACACAAACGAGTTACAAGTTTTGAAAACACAGATTCAGTTTCCTGCTGTGAATGAAAGAACAACAGTTTTTACTTCACTGTTATTGTTTCTCTCCCAATGTCACAATCTGGAGCTTTTGCATGTGCCCTATTTTCCTATGAATAAAGTGCACCAAATTATTCAGGTGGCAGCACTGAAAAACATCAAAGAATTCAAAATGATGATATACTCCAGCGATATGGACTACTCACATATAGATTTAAGTGGTATGAAATCACTGAAAAGTTTAAGATTGAAATTTCAGGAAAATACAGAAGATGCTTTGGAGCATATAAGCAGCTCTTTGGAGCCAGTTATAGGGCAGCTTTACGAATTGCAACTCAAGTACGATAAAACTGATTTCAACTATTTGACAAATCCAACCTGGTTTTCATTTTTCAAACACTTAAAGAAACCGATGTCAAACTTGAAAAAACTGAAACTGAAGCACTGTTTTTTTGACAACAATCAGGTAAATATAGTAAACAAATTAATGGAAGTGGTTCCATTTTCCCAGCTGACTTGGCTTTCTTTACAAATATATGAGTATTCCCATAAAAACGATGAAATCCATAATAGTGACAACAATGTACTATCAAGGTTAACACCACTATTGAAAAATTTGAAAGAGCTGTGGATAAAACCAACAAATGATTGCGCAAAGTGTCAGTTAAACTCAGTCTTAGAGTTTTTGGAGGAATGCAAGCTAGAAAAGATGGTTCTTTTTACAAACACTATGAATGCGCCAAACCATGCCAAACTAATTGATAAATTGACCAAAATAAAGCTAGGTCACCTATCATTGTTTGATGAATATATTAACTTGAAAATGATCAAGTTATTGAAAAACCATTTCCAGTATGAAACAGGATCTAAAATCGATATTTTCAAAAATTATCGTGTAGAGACACTAAGACAAGAAAGAAGTACTATTAAACATGGGTACATAATGAAAAGCTTTAATGAGTTTAATACGTTGGAGAGAGATCTGCTTTCGAGCTTCTGGATCAAATATCTTGTTCAGTTTCAATTAATTTCATTAATTAAATCATGCAAAGCGTTGAAACTTTTTGGATACAATTTTAGGTATGAAGATGGGATTATCAAATTTTATATATCCAATGATATTGGGTATGTTAAATTAATGTATATATAGGCACGGTTTATAAACAATAGTAGTTGTATAGTGTTATTTTTTAATTTTGGTTTGCTCTTCTTTTTGACTCGTCTCTGGAACTGATTTATCAACAAGGAGTTTTTCTTTTAACTTTTGAACATCTTCCTTCATTAATTTGAATTGAGCTTTTTGTCTCCAGCCTAAACCATACTGTTTTTTTAATTCGATTTCCTTCAACTTACGTTCTTGAATCATCTCTGCAAAGACATCTTCAATTTTTTTGCTTTGTTCTACTTTATCAACAGAATCGTTTGAAAAAAGCATATCCATGACTCTACCGTCACCCCAAAAGAAACCTTTTCTATCAACAATGAACGGTATTTTAGACTCTTTCGATCTCAAGAAAAAGAAAAAGGAAGACTCATTGGTACCATAGAAACCCTTACCAGAGTAAACTTTTGTAGTGACAGACTTTTGTAAATCTCCTAGCGGTAAGACATGAACAGGGGTTGGTCTGTTTGGTAACAGTGGATGTGTAGTAAATCTTATGAATGAATTTTGATCTGCCCTTACGCTTTTCTGCGATTGCTTTGGCAAGTACCATATTCTTCTGATCAACCTAGTCGGAGCAAATATGAATCCCAATGAAGCCAAAACAGGCAAAGAACTCAAAGCTGTGACTATAACTAGGTGCATTGTCAGCTGCAGATTCTTATGTAGCTCGCTCAAGTTGTACTCATTGTCATTATACATTCCCATAGAGATATCATAACCAATAGTGAAAGCGTTTATACCATACATGAAGAAAACCAATGCAAAGGCGTAGCAAGAAACAAACCAAAGTTTGTGAGGCTCTGCTTCGTAAATCAACTCTGGCTCTTGTTTAGACTCTAGTATATTCATTAACTTAACTAGAGGGTACTTATTTGGTTCTGGGACTCCTGGTCTTGGTAATAAGCTTGGCACAGCTTCTCTTTCAAACTTGAGGGAATCTGGGAATCTGGCATTGATGTCGTTTGACTGCGAAGTTTCACCAGGAATACGACGTGAAATGACCTGCTGCTTTTGAATGATCTTGTGTTGAATATCAACATTTAGCTGCTGGTCTTTGTTTGATGGCACATTTTGGCCTTGCAGGGCCTTTAAAGTCCACGAGAACTGTCTTCTTGATGTGAAACTAAGCAGAGAAGGCACCCTCGCTGTAACTCTGGTTGCAAAGATCTTGCTAAATGGTACAGCAAGCATCCTTTTTCAAAGTATATCTTAAAGAGCAATGAGACTTCTACAGTATGATTTTTTTTCCTATACAAGTTCTTTAATGAAGAGCAATAGAGGCAACTTTAAAAAAGGTAAAGTGTCTGACAGGCGAGCGGCGGCTGGGTTTAGGATGTCAGGTCCGCTGAACAATACACAGGGGTTGAAATCTGGCTTGTCAGCGGAGAAATTGAGCCAACTAAAGTCAAAAAGAAGTGAAACTACAGCAAAGATCAGATCAGATCCAAAGTCAGGCAGAACATGGAAGGACCACACGTTGAGTGACTGGGATCCAAAGCACTACAGGTTGTTTGTTGGGAATCTGAGTGACGATGTCGATGAAATCAAAATAATTGAATCTTTTGTTCAGTACAAATCGTTGAGCAAAGTGAAAGTGGTTACGGGTAAAGGGTACGGGTTTGTATCATTTGCAGACGCAGATGATTATTTGAAATGCTATAGAGAAATGAAGGGTGTCTTTGTCGGACAAAAGCCGATTACGCTAGACAGAGCCAAAACTGAAATTCAAGAAACTGTTTCAGTGAAGAGGAATCAAAAGGGAAACAGAAGATAGTTTGGTGGGTTTTATTTACTAACAGTAAAAAAACGGGGGTCAATTGTATCGAAAAAGAGCCGTGAACGTTTGCTGAAATACAATAAAGGAATCTAATTTGAGTGGTGTTAAGGTACGACGGTGACTAACTAGGCGCAACATAAGTATAAAGATGGCTATTAAAGATTTTGACAAAGCTGGCAAGTATTTAAACTTGAATTTTACTATGGACATATCAGTTGCATGCATCTTCACTAAAATATAATCTCCATTGTTGTATATTCTTCATTTGGGAAAACTAGTTGACCAATCAATAATTAAACTACTTCACTACAACAAAATCCCAACAGCAGCACTTTTTTAGGTCCTTCTGAGCCAAATTAACATCCAATAGACATGTTCTTACAGCTAAACTGATTGCATTTGCTTTTAGGATGTCTTACGTAAGGTTACGTAAGCCAGATCTTACTCTGATTAAAAAAAAATTTTCAGTAGAAAAATAATAAAAAAAAAATTTTATCAATTTTATCTGAATTATTCATTGGAAAGCAATTAAATAAGATGGCTGTCAAGGGTAAAGTTGGATCCAAGGGCAAGGTTAGCAAGAGAGCGGTTGACAAGAGCCAAAAGGAAGAAAAGGTGGCAGAAAAGGTGAGTAAATCAGTTGAAAGAAAGGCATTAGAGGAAGAAGAGCCAGAAGAAAAAGAAAAAGACTTTGAATTACCATCAAGTGAATCAGAATCAGAATCAGAAGAAGAAGAAGTAGAGTTTGCAGAAGATGTTGAAGGTGGCAGCACTGTTACGGATGTGAAATCAGGCCACAGCATTACAAAGAGCCAAAAGCCAAGCAAATCAGCCAGCTCCAAGAAGGAGAAGACGCAAAAAGGTGTGATTTACGTCGGTAGACTTCCGAATGGGTTTGAAGAGAACGAATTGAAGAAGTATTTCACACAATTTGGTGCAATCACGCAGTTGAGGCTCTCAAGGAATAAGAAGACCGGTAAGTCGAAGCACTATGCGTTTATTGAGTTTGAAAATTCCAAGGTTGCAGAGATTGCAGTGGAAACCATGAACAACTACCTCTTAATGGGACACCAATTGAAGTGTAACGTTGTGAATGCAGAAAGCGTGAACGAAAACCTTTTTGTGGGTGCCAACAAGAGGTATAAGAGGGTTAACTGGAGCAAGCTAGCTCTCTTGAAGAACGACAGCAAGAAAAGTTCTGAAAAATGGAACCAATTACAGTCACAGCACGAAACCAACCAGAAATCCAAGCAAGAGAAGTTGAAGGCTCTGGGTATCGACTACGATCTAGCTGACATCTAACATTTTATAGTCATATTATAGACAAGCCTGAATATTACACTATGTAGCAGAAAAAATTCACCTGCATCCCCACAGATTACAGCATCTTTATAGTGGATAAAGATGCAGTTTGTGCTTTGTTCGGGTTCTGCAAGACGCCTGGAGCTGCTACAGCAAATGGGTATTGAGCCCAAGGTGATTGTGAGTGAGTTCAGTGAGAATTTGAGTAAGGATGCCATGTCTGCGAGCGATTATGTTATCAACACCAGTTTAGGCAAGTTGAAATGGGTTAAAGATAACTTCGAACTGGGTCAGTCGGTGTTGGTATCGGCAGACACGGTCGTGTGCTGCAACGGCAAAATCTATGAGAAGCCTATCACCAAGGAAAGGAACCTTGAGATGCTTAAAACCTTTCAGCGCCATGGAGAAGTTGAAGTTTTGAGTGGTGTACACATATTTAACACGGAAACGAACTACCACGACTCGTTTGTGAGTTCTACCAGGTGCTATGTGTCGAAGTCAGTGACCAATGCAGACCTAGAGTCGTATGTGAACACGTTTGAGGGTTTACAGGTGGCGGGAGGATTCAAAATCCAAGGTCTGGGAGCCATGCTCTTTGATCGCATTGACGGCGACTACTACAACGTTGTGGGGTTGCCGTTTGGTGAGACTTATCATCGTATTAAGATATATAAACAAGAGCTGTTATAAAACATGTTGTATAATTATTCAAGCAGAAGGTAATGGAGAGAGAAGGGCCACAGCGTTTGGCTTGTGGGTGGTGGATGCCCAGCCGAGGTAGATGATAAATGGCAACCAAGCGTAGTGTGTAATACTCTGGGCGGTCTCAAAGACCTTGTTGAAACGTTCCTTCGATTCTTCTGAGAGGTTCAAGCCTGCCATTTTCAAGTCTTCTGAAGCTAATAACCAAAGTGTTGAAGAAGACAGTTAGGAAAAAGTATCGAAAATTTTCCACTATAAATGAAATTTGAAAAAGGAAAAGCCAAATATGGAGAGCAGTCAAGTCAAATGAGGTAGGAATTGCGGTGTGAGTACTTGTATTTCAGGAGAGCAATTTTAATTAGATTATTGATCAGCCAGTTGGTGTTTATGCCCTTTTTTTGGAACAAAAATCACCAACTTTATGTTTTGCTTCCCATGGCTTGATGATGAATAATATGTAAAACGGAATTAATTATAACTCTTATGAATTTTGTATTTATATAATCATTAAAAATAATGAATGGACAATGTCAATTGAAGTAAAGCTAAAGAAAAAAAAAGACCACTTACATTTACAAGAGCATTTCCAATGGATTTTCAACAACTTGCTTCAACGCCTTCATGAATTCACCACCTTGGGCACCATCGACAACACGGTGGTCAAAGGTACCTGTGATGGTCATGACGTCGTCAAAAACAAAACCAAATTCGTTCGCCTTGTCTGGAACAGCTCTCTTTTCAACAGTACCAACAGCTAAAATAGCACTTTGAGGAGGGTTTAAAATAGAGGTAAACATGGAAACGGCTGGGTTCATACCAAGGTTGGATATGGTGATGGTGCCGCCTTGGAATTCTTCAGGTTGGAGTTTGTTTTCCTTGGCCTTCTTGCCAAGCTCCTTAGCCTTCTTGGAAATGGATTCAAGGCCCTTGGCGTCGGCACTAAAAACAATTGGGGTGATCAACCCAGTAGGGGTGGCAACTGCAATTGACACGTCAACGTTGGAGTACTGTCTAATAACGTTTTCGGATTCTAAGTAGGATGCGTTAACTTCAGGAACTCTTTGGGCTGCCTTGGCAATCGCCTTGATAAGAAGATCGTTGATGGACAACTTGTATCTGCCATCCGCAGAGGCGTTAAGAGACTGTCTCAACTTAAGGAGCTTTGCAACCGAGATCGTGGATGACACAATGTAGTCTGGGGCACCTTGCTTGGAGGCAGTGAGTCTCTTAGAAATGACCTTACGCATGTTGGTCAATGGAATGTCGGTGACAGGAGCGGCAGATGCTGCAGCAGGTGCTGCTGAAGTCTGTTCGGCGGCCTTGTGAGATTCAACGTCCTTGGCGGTGATTCTGCCGTGTGGTCCTGAACCCTTGATTCCCTTCAAAGAGATACCCTTTTCAAGTGCAATGGTCTTAGCAAGAGGGGATGCAATAATTCTGTCGCCAACCTGTGGGGAAGCAGTCTTAGCAGGAGCAGCCGCTTTGGTTTCGGTCTTCTGTTTAGGTTCTTCCTTGATCTCCTCCTTGGCTTCAGGAGCAGCAGCAACAGAACCTGAGTCACCGGCATCGGCAGCAGTAAAGTCCTTGAATGCCTCAACGTCTCCTGCCTCTTCCACATACACTGCAATTGGCTTACCAACAGGAATTTCTTGTGCTCCATCGCCAACAAGGATCTTTGCAAGAAACCCGTCTTCCTGAAACTCAAAATCCATGGCCGCCTTGTCTGTCTCCACTTCGGCAATGGCCTCACCTGGCGAAAGCTTGTCACCAACGGCCTTGTGCCACTTCACAATGTTACCCTCTGTCATAGTTGGTGACAAAGCTGGCATGTTAATGACAACGTGTTCTGGGAAGCTGGAGGCGTAAAAACGTTGGCCCTGGTATCTCAACATACCCACGGCACGCACTGTTCTGGCCGATGCTGCTACTGTTCTTCTTAACATCCTATGTGTCCTCTTTTGCTGTCGTTAAGCTCGTTAACCTAATGAACTTCGTTCATTTCTCCATGGGAAATGGTTTTCTCTCAAAGACGCGATGCAGAAGACGAAGAAGAGGAGGAAAAAAAGGCCGGACGAATCAAATCCGCCTGTAAATTGATAGATATACAAAGAAGCTATGTAGTTGTGGCTATGGTAGTTGCACTAAGAGCATGAGTAGATTATTGCCAACGATAGTATCAATTTTGAAGGCGGGCCCATCTTTGGTTGGTTTGATTTTTCAATTTTTGTAAAAACTTTTGTTGATCGCAAAATTCCAATTATGCCCTACACAGAGGCTAGCAAGTCAGTAAGTGGTCCCTAGTCTTTGAACTCATCGTCAACAACATCTTCAAGTGTGATTTTGTGAATGAGAGGCTGCTTTGGCGTATTTTTCAACACCTTGATTTCCAACAGACCGTTTGTGAATCTTGCTCTGATTTCCGGCTGGTCGCCAACGGTGTGTGGTAATTTGACGTGTCTCTGGAAAGAACCAAACTTCAGTTCGCTGATCTGGCTAACCTCCGAGTCCGCGTCCGCGTCGCCGCTAAGATACGGATCCACATTTTGGCCTTTGATGACTAGCTCGTTGGACTGGGTATGGAAGTCCACGTCAATGGCGCTTCTATCAACCCCGGCCAGTGCTAGGAGAATAATGTAGTGCTTTTCGAACTCATAGAGATTCAATGGCGGTGAGATAAGCTTGTCCTTGGTTCCTCTTGGCACAGACACTTTGATGGACTCTGGTCTCTCTTTCTCGACCACTTGAGGCAATTCGGAACCAGCGGATTCCACAAATGTTTCTTTAGGTTCGCCGATGACAACGCTAGGCTCGTATTCATTAGCGGTGCTATCGTTAATATCGTTAGTGGTGATGGTTTTATATTCTTCATCCACGGGCAACCCGTTTTCTTCTGCCCTTTCCTCTACTTCGTCTTCCTGCTCCTCCGGTGCTAGAAGGTCTCCTAAATACTGTCTTAGTAGCAACTGTCTCAACAATTCATCGTTGTTCCGTCTTGGTCTTTGGATTCTCGAAATTCGTGGTCTCTGTTGCACATATGGGCTGTAGTAGTACCCGGAGCTCTGCGGAGCGTCTGCTGCAAGTAGTTGTTCAATCAAACTGCCAAAATCCATTGCTTGACTATCGATAGGAAGAGCAAGATTGTTTAAAACGTGGGGAAATGGTGCCAAACTTCCCTTTTTATACCTCCAGTAGAAAATTTCAGTAGTATGATAGAAGGTTCTAGCTACTGGTCAAAGAAGCCCTGTTCGGGGTACTTCGGAGGTAGTTCTTCGCCCTTGTCGAGGACCATGTCACCACTGTTGCTGCCGTATAATGGAGGAGCTCCTAACTGGCCGTCGTTTTGGTTCTCGCAGAACCCCCATTTCTTTACATTGGCTTCGATGAAGACAAATCCCATCTGGCCTATGTTGACGCTTAGCTTGGCACGGGACCGTGCTCCAATGATGGGGTACACGTTGAACTTGACACCCTTAAGAATCTCCATCATGTTTCTGCCATTATGCGTAATGAAGATTGACCCCGTTGTAAATCTAACTCCAATGCCAATCACATCACCTCTCTGTAGTTT
This sequence comes from Saturnispora zaruensis, assembly GCA_003705435.2. Classification (NCBI taxonomy): domain Eukaryota; kingdom Fungi; phylum Ascomycota; class Pichiomycetes; order Pichiales; family Pichiaceae; genus Saturnispora; species Saturnispora zaruensis. The sequence continues at coordinate 161,605 of PPIM02000012.1, read as the reverse complement.
GGGCAAGAGCTGCGGCAACTGCTCGTCCTTTCCAATAAAGTTGCCGTTGGTGAGCAACTCGCCGTTTGAGTTGACGCTGATTGAGTACGGAATGATGCCTGGTAACCCCCAGTTAGGCCACGGCATCGTGCCTATTCCAATGTACACCACGTCTGTGAAATTCAATATCTTCACCTCGAAATATGTTGTGTCGTTGCGCCGGTTCTGCACTGGCACCGGTAAGTTCAATATGGAGCTGGAGCTAGTGTTGAACGAATTGAACTCTACTTCAAAGCTCTCGTTCACCAAAAACGGCGCCTGTGTCTGGTCAAGCAACGCCGTCTGCTCGTTCACGTTGACATCAGGCCCCCACTCAACAAACCGGAACGCCTGTATGCCCCGGTCTCTGATAAGTACCAATTCCGGCGTGATCTCGATCGACAGTGGATTGATCTTTTCCAATATCGGAGGATACTGTTTGATCCACGCTTTGATTCTCTCAACAATCGGCAGGTCGTTGTTCTCAAACGCCTCGTCATATTGGAGCTGCACGGGCACATACACGCCCTCCTGGTTGTAGTCCTCCCTCGATGCCACAACGCACATACTTATCAATATCACGATACCTAGCATCGATAATCCAATCACCGATATAAGGAAGTAGGTGTCCAAATCCATCTCTTTTTTTTCAATATTATAGTAAAGCAGTGATAGAAGTATCTATCTGTGTGTGTGTATATGTTTGTTAGTGTAAATGCAAGCAATAAACGAACTTTTAAGGTGATTATGAATCAACAAGTGTAAAATTTTAGTGGGGGAATTGTCAAACTTTGATTTTTTATTATCAGTATGAAACTAAGAAACTAAGTGCTAGGTAGGTGTAGATAAATACCTAGATCGCTATCTCGGAATTGCTACTATAAACTGGTACTTTAAAGTTTATTTTAGTTATTACTTTAGTAAACGTTTATTTTAACAATTGCTAAGTAATAATGTTCTTTTAACTATTATATATAACAAAATTTTATACCCCTGGATGGTTTAGTAAGAAGCAACAATCTCATCAAACAACTTCTTCTTCTCGGTTAGATCTTTAACATATGCGTTATTTGGGTACTCTTTTTGAAGTTTTGAAGTCAATTCAATTCTGGCAGAGTCGTGACCCTGGATGGCAGCCAACGCGATCTTGGCAATCAACACACACTCGTTCTCCCCCTTTATGTTTGCTAGACACTCACTGGCTTCCTGAAAGTGGCCCATCTTCAAGTGGCATAGCAAGAGTGATATCCAAGTTTTGTCATTAGAGGTGTTGGAACTGGAACACAGTTCGTCAAAAAAGTAATAGGAAGTCTTAACGGACACCTGTTCTTCGTCGTCAAGTGTCAAACCCAACCAGGCGGAGGCAAAATCCAAGATCAATGCATCAGAAAACGCTGTCTTCAAGTTGCTAATTGTTTTGGCGTCGTTCAGCAAAAGTGAGTAGAAAGTCGCTAACTCCAAGTTATCGCCAACTTTAACATCTGCTAACGTCTCTTCTCCTGACAAATATTTGAACAGAGACCCCAAGGTGTCGCTGACCTTGATGTCAATTGGTGCAGAGTCGATGTAGTTCAAAAGCGCCTTGAATTCGTTCTCAATGTACTCAAACGACTTTTCGTCAATCTGCTCCCTGTTCAATTCCTCACCAAGCACTTCAAGCCCCTTCTCTAAGCTGTCTCTGCTTTCCTGTGTCTTCTTTAGCAAGAACTGCGATCTCGCTTTATATAGCACCGCTTCCATCTTGTACAACGGATTCGAGAAGTCAAACTCCGTGTCCAGCTCGAGATTCACTATCTGCTCGTGATTGCCGCTGTAGAACAGCTGGATAATGGTGTACAGCTCCTTTTCTGGTACTAAATACATATTTCTGGATAATAAAGTTGGTGTTGTTGTAGGTTGATTTTTTTCTCAGTAGCTTTTGCTTAGCTATAGAGCAAAATATTGGTGTTGATAGATGTTGTGGGGGGTATAGAACTAGAAAGTGATTATTGTTTAATCTGCTGCGGCTTTTGGTGTTACGTGGCACTTTGACAGATGTATAGGGTTTCCAGAAAGTGGATTTTGTATTTTGAATACTGATTTTAGTTAACAGAAAAGATACCTTAAATTGCTGTTTAGCAGTCTATCAATAATTTTTTTCTGTTTAGGCATGCTTCCAGTGTTCATAGAGTATAATAATTTTTGAATATGTGCTTACTCAAAGCTTTTATCTTTTATCTAAACAACAAAAGAATTAAGGTGTTTTCAACTAATTACATTCATTATATTACTTGGCAAACTCTAAATACTTGATTTAATTGAGCTAATTGCATTATTTAGATTACGTGTTTTGATTATTTCTCTTTCTTTACTTACGCTTCTAAGGTTCTTGCATTAATTGAATCATAACTCATCACTTAAACTCTGAAGTTCAATATTCAGGTGCTATTGCTCCATTTTGTTGTTTTATATTTTAGTACTTCATCACTCTAATAACTCATATCAGCAAACAAAACTCGCTTATTAACTTGTTACCAAGTCTCTCAAAAAGTATCTGAGTGTCAGTTTACGTGATTTTGAAATGCCCAAATGCCTTTTGTAGTTATTGACTAGTAGCTTTCATAGTAGCTTTGGTAATCATGTTTTATACTACCATTATTGAGGTTCTTGTGTTAAGATTAACATTTTAAAGCATTGTGCCTATGCGCCAAAAGTCATTGGCTGTTATTTTTGTAAATACTAAACTAGTCTTAGTATTGCTATTCCTTTTAAACCATTCGTTATGTGTTGAGGTAAAATATGGATTTAGGCATGTTTCGTTCAGCTAAATAGATTCGATAATATTTGAATTAATGAAAATACACCATTCCGTAGTCATCAGTCAAAATCTAGCTTCAAATGATGTATCAGGTATTTGATCTGCAGTGCTTAAACTTTGGCATTGTGATGTTCCCAATTTCCATGCAATTTAAAGTCAAGATATCGAAAAGTTGTAACATGAAATTCTTAATATTTAGATACATATATCAGTACATTTAATACTCAATACCACAATTACATTGCTTTTTAGGAAAACTATTGCACTCCAGCAAGAACGTAATGGAGGCCCCATGAATTCCAAAACCAATGTGAAAGCTATTTGAAAAAACAAGCCCCAAGCCGTAAAATATTAACTACGTTTGTGTCACTTATTCAGTGGACCAACTATCCAGTGCCTACGTTAAGATCATTGAAACACATTACATCTCTCCTTTCGGCAATCATGAGCACATTTGCAAAGTGTGATAAAAGTTAAATAACGTGTAATTGGGCTATTTTTGAACCAGAGAAAAGCAATAATAACAATTTCCAGCACTTATGCAACACTTCCACTATTCAAAGCTTCCATTATGTCTTTATAACTCTCATAAAACCTTTGAAACCACTCTTTTTATAATTTAGCCACGTTTGGGGACGAAAAATTTTATGGTGAAGTAAAAAAAAAAAAGGAAAAAAGTGACTTATTCAACAACAAGTGTTTCTTTCTTTAGTCTATTTATTAGTTTATATAGACGATATATTGTTACCAAGGGTTTTTTAAACCGTTGTCTAGTCAAGACAAAGAAAGAGAAATTGAAGGAATAGATAATTTCGGTTATAGCATTCCTATTTTTCAAAAGAAGAAATTTGCCATCTTGGATATATTATTAGGTATATTGATGATGCAAAACTCACAAAACAACGGAGGTGTGGGAGCTGTGAACAACGGGGGTATTGCGGTGCAGGCTCCTCAAGTGGGAGGCGGTGTGGCCGTGCAGTTGGATTACGACATCAACATGATGAGTGAATTCTGTTCGTGGGTGGTGTTCTCATTATTCAAGTGCACAAACAACATGGCGTCTCCGCACTTCCAGTCACTGTTGAATTCAGTTTTAACAGCAACGAGATTGCCAAAATCAACGGTGCTTCTAGGCATCCATTACGTTTCAAAGAAGCTGGAGACAGAACACGAACCGTGTTTCAATGAGTCAAAGATCTTTGAAACGTTGATTATGGGCCTCTTGCTCGCTAACAAGTTTAACGACGACAACACGTTCAAGAATAGATCCTGGGCTGATGCCACCGGTTTGAACTTGCTCAAAATCAACCTCCTCGAAAGAGATTGGTTGAAAACATGCCTTTGGAAGCTCTACGACGACTCACAGTACAGCTTGGTTGAATCCTGTTGGTTAACTTGGTGCACGAGATTTGATAGCAACGTGTCTTCTCAAATTGAAGAGCCGGCTGCTCCTCACTTCTACTACAACAATTCTGCCGACGACTACTCCAACCGTACTTTGAGCGTGAACACTAACGTGTCTTCTTCGTCACCATTGTCCACTTCGGTGTCTTCTATCAACTCTTCCAACTACTATTATATGAACCAACCGGTCTACGCTGGTGGTTATCCAAATAACAACAATAGCTATTGTTGCTATAACAACAACAGCAACTATGGCAATTATTACATTCCACCAATGCAATCTTTGCCACTTCCAATGCAACAGTTTCCTGTTCCATTGCCAAATTTTACTCATCCCTATCAGCAACAGCAACAACCATATTTCAATTATTATGGTTATGCTGCTGTTTACTGATTCCAAACTTTATTTCTTTTACTGTTTTGCCAATCCATAACTGATGTTAGAACACCAAAATTACTGTTCTCAGTAAAACCATAAATTAAAAAAAGACACAATTATACACATATACATCTATTGGTAGCACATATTAATACAGCTAATGATTTCACAAACCATAGTTCAAAAAAAATTATTTCCAAAACATCAAAAAAAATTATGAATAGAACAACTTTCCTTTTCAATATTTGTCAAGCAGCATCTTTGCTAGCTATTCAACGTATATTTCTTTTACTGTTTCTTGTTTCACTTTCGTTTTAATTATATCTAGTTTTATTTAGTTTTTTTTTTTTTTTTATTTTTTAATATATTTTTTTACATACATATTGTCATGAACGTGTAGCCGTTGGGATGATTGTGCAATCAGGATACCTTTAGCTGCAATCGCAACATTGGTGTGGTAATCCTTTTTGAGATATATATATGTCATACAATATATTTATTTTAAGATCACAATAAATTTTTTCCTCAACTTGTCCTCTACTATCTTCTTTCTCTATCAATAACTTCTTTGTCTATCAAATATGTCAATTCAGTTAACAATTACATTTGGAGCATTGATTGGGTTGTGCTTTTTGCTTGCGGTACTTCTGGCACCACTGCCAACGGCTTTACAGGCCCGTATCGTGGACGCCGTGGGTATTCTTCTGGAAAATAAGAACGTCAAAGTCATTTTGGCCATGTTCACCATCATTACATCGCTCTCGTTTGTCGACTGCCTAAGAGTCGGTCTGCTGTCTGGCAAGGAGGACATCATTGAGTTTAAGACCACCGGCGACATCTGGGACCAAAGGGCCAAGAAGTTTTACTCTCAGAGAAACATGTACATCTTTGGGTTCATCCTCTTTTTAGAATTTGCCCTAGTGTTCATTTCGTGGTTAGTCAAGTCGTCGCTCAGAAACAATACAAAGCTTGCTGGGATGGTGAGCGGTGAAGACACCCAGGTTACGGAGTTAAAGGCCCTCTTGAATAAGGAGAAGGTTGATTTGGAAACCCTCAAGCATCAGTTCGAACAGAATGCCAAGGCCTACGACAAAGCACACGGAAGCAATCTCAACGAAGAGAAAAACAAATCAGAATAAGGGGATATTTTGTCCTCAATTAAAGCCATGACAGCCATTCAGAGAGATTCCTACATCTATAAAGTACCCAATTCATCACTTTTATCTATATAGAAGAGAAAAAAAAGTGGTGAACACAAGTTGAAAAATTCCTACTCTATATAACTTTGTTTTATACTATTAAAGAAAACTGGCCAATGTCTAAGAAGGAGCCACTATTGCCAACGACAATGGCGCCAAAGCGCAAGGCAAAGAGAGGCAGAAACTCCAAGTACGAGGTTGCCAACGGATACATCTACGAGGGCTCCTCAAGGGAGCATCTCACAACCCTCTATTTCGACAAACCCTGGAAGAAGATCGTGGCATATGTGATCTTCTTCTGCATATTCGGGGCGTTGTTCTTGACTGTGATAAAGTCACACAAGGAAAGCGGCAACGTGGAGTTTGAGCTCGAGTCCTAGATCCCCTTCTCCGCGGCATCAAGACGTTCATCCCAGATCGTTTTACCCGTACACGAGCAAACGTACTTGGAGTTTTCCCACGCACCAGCAGATCTCGCAATCACACCACAGTACTTTACCCGGGGGTTTTCCACCACAACAGACCGGCCAATGATCTCGTATAGGTTAAAGTTAAAAGTCTTGTATAGCTCACAAATACCGTTTTCACATTTCAGCTTACCCAGTGCAGTCCAAACGTTACCTGTGGACTGAGATCCTGCACTCAAATCGCCGTTGGCCGCAATATACGCATCGAATTCCTTCACGTCCTGTCCAATGCCACTCATCTTCAGGTCTACAAACGTGCTCTTGTTAGGCAGCCCCACAAATCTCACTAGTCCTTTCACCTTGAGATCATCGTTTGTTTCGAAATTCTCCAATATCGACACAGCGGCGCTATTGGACTTACCTGTACCTCTCAAGATTGGGCTCCTGTTTTTCAGCTCGTTCAAAATCGTCGATGGAGGCTCGCTGCCAATGACTGCCACCACTTTGTTGTCCAAATCACACGACACCTTCGAAACTCCGTTCAAAGACGTTAGTTTGCTTGTAATGTCGTTAACGCACGACTCGCACGTCATTTCGACGTTGTAGACTGTCTCAAATTCCTGCTCTGACATTAATTGGCTTTTGCCGTTTGCTCTCAAACCTTCCTGTATAAGAAACTTGATAGTTCTTCAGAATCAAGATCTCTTCATGTATTAGTAATAAAAATTTAACGAGAGCTTTTTTCGTTTACGACAAAGAGTAAAATAAAGTGAGCTATTGAAGACAACCAAGGGTGGTGGTACGTTCACCTAGTATTGTTCTGTGTAATTGAGTAGTAAGCTGTTATTTGATTTACCTATACTAATATAATATCCAAAGAAGGAGAATATTTTGCATTTTGGTTTTGCTTATATCAAGTCAACACAGTATCACCATTACAACTAGTTTATTGATCCAGTGTTTGTATTGATGTATAAACACGAATGATATTAAAATTAAGAGATTCTGGCAGACTTGTGCTTTGATTTTAACGTGCTCATGTTAGTATATGAATCAAATGCTGTCAAATAATTGTATTAACACAACATGATTGATGGTTAAAGTGCACCTATATTACATGCGCCCTCAAACATGTAGCAAAGGTGTGAATACATTTAATTAAACGGGAATCAAAGTATTGATCTTCAAACTATATTGGTATGCACCTTTGTACTGAAGCAGAGTGTATTTTGAGAAACAATGCGTATACTTCAGTTTTTAGAAAGGATTGTAACGATAGAGCTTGAATATGTTAAAGCTTATTGACCCACTAAACATACCTTTTTTTTGGTATACGTTTTTACTTATTTCACCGATTAGTAAAAGTAATGGCTTTGTCAATATGGCTTTTGTCTGTTTCTAACATCATGCAAAAAAGTTTTAAAACAAGGATTGAAGCAGATGAAAAATGGCAATAGCACACCTATTGTATCTGCTTTTTCGTAAGGTATCATATCGAACCAACATGTGATAATTTGAACTTCAAGAATACATCAAAATACAGCACTAGTTGTGTTATAGAGCATTGGCGTGATATTTACACATTAAGCAAACAAAAAAACTAAAGTACAGCGTTATATTTAACCAGTTTTAACAGTAACAAACCTTCCTTCTTTGCATCAACACATAATCATAGCAACCTTCCAATGCTTACGAGCTTGGATAATTCAAATATGGAAAACCTTACCATATGACTATATTTCAAGCAGTATAATTCAAACCCAGCTAAGAAATTACATTTAAGAAAAAATCATACTTACTCAAACTAAGTATGACATTTGCTCAACAATAAAGGCATCTACTGGATGTTTTCATAGTTTTCTGTACGATCATGCTATAAAATTATCCTATTTGAAATGGAACAATACTCAGCAAATTTTGTTCAATGAGTTGATGTAAAAGCACACCAATAATGCGTTATAGACTAGCAAACAATAGTATAACTATTGTTAACAACATTTAATTTAAGTTATTCTACGTTTCTCCAACACAAATCTTTTTTTATACTTCACCAACATGGGATCAGTCAAGAGTAAACCTTTAGTATCAACATAAAGTCATTATATCGCTAATATTTGAAGCTTAAATTAGTAGCACTGTTGGAAAAGCTGAAGTTCCCTCAGCACCTATAGACAAGAGCAAGTGCTTGATAGAGTTATGAAATAAAAATCAAAAGTAATATCAAAACAAAGAGCAACCACAATTAAATACATAATTTAATTCATAATGAATGTGCAATAAGTTGCAATTGATTACTGACTATCAGTATCATCTAATGCTACTACTTTATGTTCCTTCTAAGCTTTTTTTAATAATAGTAACGAAAAACAGCAGAAAGAATACACCGCAACTTTGATTGTATTTATTGACTCTCTGGCACACAATTTACACTTTTTTATACATCAATAGACCTATTATAGCAAATTATTAAGCTGTACTGGTGATATTCAGATCAAACTTAGCTACTTTTTTTTTTCACTCTCCTACTACACAACCTACTTAGAATATGAATCGAATAATCCATTTTTTAAGTTTCATACCTGTTGTTTATGTCATCAATACGCATGTCGTTTCAACCGGAATGGTTGAAGGTCAATCAATGCAACCGACTTTTAATTCCACACAAACGAGGACGTGGGTCCTTATTTGGAAATGGGGGGTCAGATCAAACGTACAAAACAATGATGTTATATTTTTAATATCACCGATTGATTCGAATCTACTGTATACAAAGAGAGTTAAAGCGTCACCAGGGCAGCTAGTTCATCCTAGATATCCAGATACTAGAAGAAAAGTGTTGCTTCCGCAAAATCACGTTTGGGTTGAAGGAGATAACATTCATTCCATTGATTCCAATACATACGGACCTATCTCAAAAGGTTTAGTTGTTGGGAAAGTGGTCTTTTCACTCTGGCCTTTTGGCCCAATACCGGTAACAGGTGGTAGGGAATGCTTGATTAAATAAAAAAAATAGGGTTCTTCTATTTAAGTTATATAGAACAAATCGGTCATCTTCTTTTAATATTTGTTCGACTTTCTTGACGTAGTAATGTGAGACCTTTTTCTCTTTCTTTTTCGTATTGAGGATGGTCCATCTCAATGTATCCAAGTTCCTTACAGTTTAAACTTGAATGGTAATCTTTATAACCACCCTGCAAAACCAGTATATCAGGGTAATATAAGTTCGGATAATTATCATTACCACTATGCTGTCTATCAAGGTCTCTCAATTGTGATGCTCTTAAAGGACCCCTCATTGAAGAGAATTCACAATGAAATATAATAAGTTTCCTACCACTATTGGTGAAATCTTGAGGCTTTGATCTAATGACATCCTTATTGAAAAAAAGTTCCTCTAATTCATTAATTGTTGTAACATTAACTGCACCTTCGATGTGACCGCCAAGAAATTCAAACGAAAACCTACAGTCGACAATAATTAGCTCTTTGAATAGATCATTGCAAAACGATCCCTCGATGGGCTTTTGGCATTTGTATAGCTGTAATATTGACTGAAATTCATTGACATCCACGGTTGGTATTGCCGCACTTAGGTCACATTTGAACCCTGTTTGGTCCAGGACACAGTTAGATCTTTTTATAATTGAACATGCTGACGTTCGTATACTGCCCACAACACTTGCTGTTGTCATATTGGAGTTAGCTGAGGGCGTAAATGACATAAGAGAGCAGTGTCTCTTTAAATAGTTCCTTCGATTCTGTGTTGGCGATTGCAGATTATTGAGGTCGAATTCGTCTCCTTCTTCTTCTCCCTCTTCTTCTTCGCCGTCGCTGATGCTGTCACTGTCGCTGTTAGCGCTTCCGTTATTGTCTCCTGAGGAATCATTGAGCACGTCTAGTAACGATTTGGGTTTAGGTATCGATTGATTTCTCGTGTGTGATTTGTTGAAAAGCGACCTTCTGGCTGGTCTTCTGTCAAAATAGCAGGGTCTCATTGAAAAGTCTGCTAAAGATTCTCCTGCTATTGTTGTTGTAGCAGTCATCGTTGTCGTCGTCGTCGTCATTGCTGTCGTTGTAGCCAACGAAGTAGTCACACTCCGCTTTAGAGAAAGCGTTCTCCGATTATGGCTGCGTTTTGGCTGAAGTGTGATAGTATTATTCATAATATTTTATTTCCACTTCTCTTTCCTGTCTGCTTCTATGCAACTGTGCTATCCTCTGAGTTCTTAACCTACCCTACCAAACACCAGAACGTGTTTTGCTTTTCCTTATTGGGTACATACAAAATATTTATATTTACTGTCAACTTTTTTTTCCATCCCAAATTCCTTCTTTTTGATATTGCAAGTTGTTGATATTTTTTCCCAAAATGGGAACCTTTACAACGCTAGAATGAACAGCTGGTGCTGCATTGATGGTGAGATACAAAGCTAAGAGGGTTTACTGTTATAATTGATTAAGATTTTATGGCTTTTTGAACGGGGTTTTTTATCTATAGAATGATTTTAGTGTTTGATAACCTTATCAAGAACTAATAGTGAAAAAATAAAATACTTTTTTCTGGTTAGTACATATTTAGTTCAACATTAATATACTAGCTATATTAATTCTCTCTCTTAAATGTAACTATGACTTTGAAGTATTTGCTCTTAGATTTTTGCTAAATTAGGAATATGCTCATGATTGCTCATCACAAACATTTATTACAAGTAATAAATCTTTGAAAAGTGTTCAATTTAAGATCAACGATGACAGAACAGTATAAAAGCTATTAAAGGATAAGATATTGTTAATAAACATCTTTAGGTTTTATTTATTATTTATATATAGAAAATAGCTGACAAGAATTGAAAAATCCTTGCAATGTAAGATGGAAGAGGGTATTGATTTCGTTAGACCAAATGACAGTCTTAGAAAAAGTATCCAATACTGTTTTCGTACCACCATTGTGGAGACTTCCAAGTAACAGCTGGCTTTGAAGCGAGGAAAGCCAAATACTCTTGTTCTTCAACATCAACTTTTTCTTTGTAAGTGATCAAATCAGCTTCGTATGGATTCACAGTCTTGGTCTTGTAAACGGCCTTGTAACCGAACAAACAGATGAGAAACACAGGGATACCAATGTAACCAGTAATGAAATTCTTGTAATCGAAAGTACCAATGAAGACGGTGAAATTCTTAGTAATGGCAATAAGAACGCAGAAAAACAAAGCGAAGTAAGTACCGTATGGTTGGAAAGGAGCATAGTAGACGAATTCCTTTCTCTTGTACCCTTGGGCTTCGACAGCTCTCATGAAGTAGATGAAAGTGACTAAAATAGAGACCCAGGTCAATAAACCGAAAATCGAGACAACGTTGACGAAATAGTCAAAGATCTTACTAGAGGCAGAAGAGCAAGCCATGTACGCCAAGCAGCAAAACACAGCAGCCAAGGCAAGTGAGTAAATTGGGACACCTCTCTTGTTAGTCTTTGAGAAGATTTTGAAGAACATTCCGTTGGCGGATAAAGCATAGGCATTTCTAGTGGCAATGTAAACATCAGAGTTGGTTGCAGAAAAGACGAAGATCAAGATACAGGCGTTGATCAAGTGGTCAAGACCCTTGATTTTGGCGTTAGTGATGGCAACAACAAAAGCAGAAGCAGAGGCACCAGTAGCGTTCTTTTGACTGGCAACCAATTCAGGGTTGTTGTAAGCGACACAGCATCCAAGCAAGAGCACAGAGCAAACGTAGAAGAAAACAATTCTGTACAAGGTCAACTTGATGGCCTTCTTGATGGTATGTCTTGGATTTTGTGCTTCAGCAAAGGTGATACCAACCAATTCGGTACCAAGGTAGGCAAAGACGGCCTTGACCATGACGGACCAGAAGGCGACGAATTTGGCAAGTGGTTGGTCTGCGATGTTCTTGTACGGAGCAAAGGCGCCGGGATCGGACCAGTATCTGAATCCTAATCTATCGTGGGTTGGACCACCGCCGAGCATAATGACAAGCATCAAGATAATGAGACCAAGCACAGTTAACACTTTAAGAGAAGACAACCAGAATTCAAATTCACCAAACCACTTGACACCAAACAAGTTGATGACAATAACCGTCACGAGCAAAATGGTGATCCACACACCGGGATTGACCTTTTCCTTAGAGACCCAGAACTGCATCACCATGGCACCTGCCACCAATTGGTTTGGTGCCACAATCAAATACTTACACAAGTAGGCAATACCCACGGCGTAACCGAGCGCAGGATCGCAGTACCTGGAGGCGTAACCAGCAAACCCCTCAGGCAATGGGATGAAAGAGGCCATTTCACCCAAAGCGCACATGACAAAATACACAAGAATACCCACAAGTGAGTATGAGATCAACACCGACCCTGGACCTGCGGTTGCCAAGGCAGAAGACGTTGAAATTAGCAAACCGGTACCGAGCGCACCACCAATGGCAATCATGGTGATGTGTCTAGGCTTCAAGGCTTGCTTAAGCTTGTGACCTTCTTGCTCTGCAAGGGCCGCGTCTTCGTTGTTGAATTCGTTGCTGATGTTCTTAGATGCATAGGATGAGTTGCTCTCTAGCGGAGCACCCATTTCGACGTACACGTCGCCACCTTTCTTTTCAAGATCTGTCATATTAAAAGAAGGTTATTAATGTTACTCTTAATCCTTTACAAAAGCTGCCTAACTACTGGCGGCTGCTTGCCTTAAATATCCGTAAAAAATTTTACATGCTATATTGTACAACTACTAGATAATGTAGATAACCAAATATGAGGAGCTTTTTTCTTTTTTTTGCTCCTATAATGGTGCATATTTTCATCATATCAATCATTCAAATCTATTTGGCGGGGCCAAGGGCACCTTACAAGCGCCTTGGAGTCATGGACCACCACTGTGTGGCATTGCCTCCACTGCGCTAGTCTTACTGCTATATAAACAGCCTTCAATGCCTTTAACTTGGCTCTAGGTGACATGCCCTGGCAAACGGCATTAAAAAGTTCCAGAAAACGAGAAAAGAAAAATAACGGTTTTTTTTTTTGGGGGTTCTATTATTCCTCCACCAGTATTCCCAACTGGTAGTAGAAAGGAGATTAGAGATAGCAAAGATAAAATGTAGTACTGAGATAAGAAAGAGAATAGTTTGGTTATTGGCTGGCAAGGCCAATGGAGGCGTAGTAGCAGCTGCATGAGTAAGTGTCGATGCGTCGCTTGTAGGACCCCTGGCTCGCCATACGGCGTTTTTCTAAAGACCCTCCTCCTAGGCGGCTGTGAACCCTTGACTTACTCGCCGGAACACAATAAAAATCGTACTACTAGTAGAGCAGAGGGCTGACACAGGGAGGGACACAGAGGCGGACTGAAGCAGCAGTTGGATACAGCTACAAAATTGGTGCACTGATGCACTGAGACAAGAGAGGAATGTAAATAGTAGGGCTGTAGCTCAAGTCCTAGTATACCACGTCATACGTCAATGCCACGGCATAAAGTAGAAGAAAAATAGAAGCAAAAGTGCTCAGCGAAAATTCCAGTAATTACAAATGTGTTAGTTACATCTACTAATTTTAGTTATCATACTGCATAGTAGTCGTTCAGGTGCTAGTGTTTTGGTGCTAGTTTGAGTGGTGTAGCTTTTTCTGATTTTTTTCATAGTTTTAGGACTGCCATTGGAATTAGCAAATAAATATTTTGGAAGTAGTATTAGCTGCTGAGATCCAGTAAAAGGTACTGGGAGTCTTGAATAGGTAGTTTTGATGCCCACGCTGGACTAGTGTGTAAATTTTAAGTAGTGGTTTCGATAGTCTAGACACTTGTTATTGTAGTTTACTGCTTCACCTAATAGCAAGTGTTATTTTCGTAGCAGCTTTTGGAATATTGGAATGGTAGTGCTACTTTCAAATTCAGTTGTATTTTTAGTCTTTTAATACCATCTTAGTGCTTTTGGTAAACTTCGGGTTGATAGTTTTGTAATAGTGGTTGTAGTAGTGGTGATCTTACCTGGAATAGTTTCAATAGTGGTGGTCTCAGAATTTATTAGTGGTGATATCAACAGTGTTTGCCGTAGTGTTATTACTAGAAAGTCGCTAAAAAAATATGGTAAAACTGATGATGATAACAAGAAAAGCCAAATAGCAAGAATGCATTAAGATCAAATGCAGTAAACTGTAAGCAAAGGAAGGTCAAGAATATGTATATTCAACCACTGAGTACAAAAAAACTAATATCAACATAAAAATTGTAAACAACTATACCTCCAATAATTATACCCTTAAAAACTAAAACTATACCTAAAATAATCAAGGATAACTAGGGGAACCAAGTATAATTAACTATAATAACCCCTAATAGCTGGAATCAATTGTGATCAACTGGATCGTTACCAACTGTAACCAAAATCATATATTAGCCACTGAATTGAACTGTACATATAGTAAACCATCCAACTATCCAGTTTCACACAATCTTTCTTAAATATATTAGATCATGTTCAAACTCTTAGCTAAGTTGGTGATATGTTGGCGTATGTGTAACATAATAGATATAATGTACAAAGCATAATATATTGCAACTTGACTAAACTGGAACTTGTTTAATTAACCTTAAAGCTGATTTAAAAAAGCACTTTGAAACTAGATTTTGTACAATTCCTGCACTGATTTCCTTTCTTTATTTACTGTCCACTAACTTCCACTCTATTCTCTCTCAAACTTCCTCATGAGATTGAATATGCTCAGCTTTGCCAAACTGCCAGTCTTACGTAAGCAGCACTCGCCATCACTTCTTACTCTACCGAAAACATCAACTTGCTTACCACGTCCAAATCATCTGCCAAATGCCAGCATTCTGTTACTTGCCAGATCCCATTCCGCAGCACAGTGTCACTTACCACTCGAGAATTCCCAATTCGGTGCTAGTAGAAGGTGCAGTTGATAACAGCACAGGACACTTTAACGAAAATAGTGACAGACCTGAAACCAACAACAAGGAAATCATCATTGGTGTTGACGAGGCAGGGAGAGGTCCTGTACTAGGACCTATGGTTTATTCCATTGCATACTGCACCAAAGAGTATTCGGACAACGGAGGTCTTATTAAGTGTGGATTTGCAGATTCTAAAAAGCTGAACGACGAGAGGAGAAAGGAACTGATGATCAATATCAGTGACAATAGCGAAATCGGTTACGTGTCAACATATCTTACGCCAAGAGACATCTCGTCAAACATGCTGGCGCCTTGGAATCTGATCAAGAATTTGAATGAGCAAGCTCACTCTACCACAATTGCCCTCATCCAGCACCTGCTAGATAAAGGACTCAACATCAAGGAGGTTTACATTGACACAGTGGGTCCGCCGCTGTCGTACCAGCGGAAGCTTGAAACCATATTCCCTGGCATTGACTGCATCAGAGTCGAAAAGAAAGCTGACGACAAATTTCCTATCGTTTCATGTGCCTCGATTTGTGCTAAGGTGTCTAGAGATCAGTGGATCGACCAACTGGGACTTAACGCCGGCTCCGGTTACCCAGGCGACCCTAACACCAAAAACTGGTTGAAATCAAATTTCGATATCTGGTATGGCTGGGATTCCAATATTAGGTACTCCTGGTCCACAGCAAGGGATCTGCTGCAAAACAACGACGCAATAATCAAAATGAAATTTGAAGACGATGACCCGAATCTTGTTGGCAAGTACTGTGCCGAAAACGATGTGAGCATGATGTTGAATGGCAATACAGATCAACGCCTAGGTGTTGGAATTGACTATTTTATCAATTAATTTATTAACTTCGGTTTTCTAACCACCTTTGCTTACTACCATCTGCTCAACTATAGATTACGTTCATTTACTCATACTCTATCGTTGCATTAATATTCACTATACTCTTATTGGACTAAACTATGATGAGCGTATTACCACATTGGGCAATTCAAGATATTTAGCTGGGAAAAAGAAAAAAATAAAAAAAAATTTTTTTGTTAAATATTTTTCACTATACCTACTTTCACTTCTATTGGAGATTGATAATTACCCTAGGGCATATTTAAGAATACTTCCAATAATAATAGAATAGATGTCAGACAATTTGATTTGGGACGTTATTAATAAACAGTTCTGTTCCTTCAAAGTTTGTCCAGGTAACGGACAAGACTTCTGTAGAAACCCTCACAATGTTACAGGTTTCTGTGATCGTAAATCATGTCCACTAGCAAATTCACAGTATGCCACTGTGCGGTCACAGGATGGTAAACTATACCTTTATATCAAAACAGCAGAAAGAGCACATACACCAAAGAATCTGTGGCAAAGGATCAGGTTGTCAAAGGACTTCAATAAGGCATTAGAGCAAATTGAAAAGCAGCTAATGTACTGGGACGATTTTAATGTCATGAAGTGCAAACAGAGATTCACAAGGTTAAAGCAAGTTGCAATCAACCAGAGAAGAATGGCGATCAGGGAGGATCAGAGTGAGAGACATTACGTTGGTGTCAAACATAAAATCAAGCATAGAGAGGAAAAGAGAGAACGTAAAGCGTTGGCCGCTGCTAGAATTGAGAAGTCAATTGAGAAGGAGCTTCTTGATAGATTAAAGTCGGGTGCTTATGGTGACAAGCCGCTCAATGTTGACGAAAAGGTGTGGAAGAAGGTGCTTGGCAAGATGGAACAAGCTGACGAAGAAGAAAACGAATTTGAATCAGACGAGGATGTTGAGCTGAACAGTGAAGACGAAGACGAAGACAACGACTTGGAAATAGAGTACGTCGAAGCTCCTGAAGACGAGGACGAGGATCTCGTGGACATGGAAGATCTTGAAAAATGGCTTGGTAAAGACAGCGATGCTGAAAGTGACAGCGAATCTGAATCCGAAGATGAGCAGCAGCCTAAGAAGAAGAAGATCAAGACAAAACGTAGTCGTGCGCACTTGGAAGTGGAGTACGAAGACGAAGAACCACTCACGAATATTGCAACCTCATAAACCTAGTGTTGATTATCACCTAAAAAAAAGAACTCTTTGTAATTATAGATATATATATTTATATATATATGCTTCAACTTTCACCTCTCATCTTGATATAATCTTTTGCCAATGCAATGCTCTTATCGCCTGTATATCTTGTGACTTTGTATTTGAAATCCTCTAATTGACCTCTGGTGCCCGCCTTTCTGATCAGGTAAAGGAACGTGTCGTCCTTGTCCCACCCCTGCTCCTCCATCACAGATGGCAAGAAAGTGGCAGATAGGCCTCTGTCGAGAAGTTCGAGCTCGATTCCATGAACTCCGATTTCCCAGTCGTATGGATTGGAGCTGATATCCTTGAAATCCTTTAAAATTGTAACGTGGCACTCCAAATTCTTAAACTCCTTCTTCCCAATGGGCGGAAACCGGTGGTCCTCCAATGCGGCCACCAGTGCATAGCGTGCAATACCCTTCTTCACCTTCTGTGGCATAAACGTCCCTATGCAGCCTCTTAAATCGCCGTTTTTGTTCCAGGTAACGAACATAGGCGCTTCAAAATCCTCATCAAACTCAACAATTGGATCCACGCCATTTAGATGGCAGTATAGCGTGTCCAAAGCATACTCTGACGCCGTCATATCTTGTCTTGGAGTGGCAAACTAATCTATAAGGAGTAAAAGGAGATGGAATTTTTTTCCACCCATTGACACATTGGCATATAAAGCTTCAAATACACAGAATGTCAGATTACGAGTCGTTTGACGAGGACCTGCTGAACGACGAGGACTTTGACCTGATGCAGGATCTTTTTCCCGAGTTTAAGAGCCGAGTCAGTGACTATAACGTCACTGACAATGAACTCAAGTCCATTCTCTATGATTTGTACTTTGATTTAGACGCGGCAGTGTTGGAAGTTGCCACTAGTATGTAACAAGTTTTCTTTCTTTACAATGTCGAAACTACAACAGCTGGCGCAGAAGAAAAGCAGTAAACCCGGAGGGCTTTCGAGGCTCTTAGGTACCAGCAGAATAAGGCCAAATTTGAAGACACTGGTGGCCAGGGATGACGACAAAAGCAGATGTGACGAAATCAGTGGAAAGAGTCAGCAAGTAGAGGAATCAGATGATAAGAACAGTAAATCAATTGATGCAAAGCAAGATAACGAAATACCCAACCTGTTTTATGAGTGGACTGTGCAGGAACCAGTCTCCAGTAGAATAATAAACGGTGATTCAAATTTATCAAATTCGTCCGTGACACAAATTTGGTTTAAAAACGACATGAAAAGAGAAGAAGAGACACAGCATAGCATCAAAGTTAAGTTTACTAACAAGCCAATTAAAGTTGCCAAACCAAAGAAGAAGAAAAATAAGAAGAAGCCAGAAGATGTGGAAAGCGTGGAGCCACAAATGGCCAAGCTGACACTGGCTCCAAAGAATCCAAAACAGCAGCCGGCCAGTGGTGCAAAGCCAATTAAGATGGACATTCTTACCGCCAAAGCAGAGATGCCTACTCTATCCTTCATTACAATTGGCCATGTTGATTCAGGTAAATCAACGACTCTTGGTAGATTCCTCTACGACCTGAACGTCATTTCAGGAAGACAGCTCAATGCCCTAGCCAAGCAGGCTAAGGATGCGGGTAAAGGCTCCTTTTCCCTTGCGTGGATCATGGATCAGACCCCAGAGGAGAGATCCAGAGGTGTCACTGTTGATACTGTGCAGTGTGGTATTGAAATCAACGGCAGGAAACTAGTCTTAGTCGATTCTCCTGGCCATCAAGATTATCTCCCAAGTGTTGTCAATGGTGTCATTGGTGCAGATGTTGCTGTAGTCATAGTTGACTCTTCAAATGATTTAATCTTCAATTTATCATCCACAAGCGCTTCTTCAATCATCCATACCAGAGAACAGCTACTTATTGCCAAGTCTCTTGGTATTAGCAAGCTGCTCATACTGATCAACAAGTTAGACTCTCCTTCTTTTGATGATTCTCAGATGAAGTTTGACACAATTGTCAATTCAATCAAGGATACTCTAGTCGACTCACCTCCAGAAGGATTTGGATTCGACGAAGACTCGATAAAATTTATTCCAATCTCAGGTATTCATGGTGACAATATTGTAAACCCATCTATTAATATGCCTTGGTACGAAAATGGTACCATGTTAAGTACACTCGAATCTTGGTGGGATGCCAAAAAGGAAAATGATACTTCAGTTAAAATTGATGAACCATTCATTTTCAACATAACTGATGTAATCAACAATAATTCTGAAAATACAGCAGTCTCAAAAGTTAAGGATAACGAAGTTATTGCATTTGGACGCGTTCATTCAGGTTATGTTCAACAGGGTGATATATTAATAGATTCTTTTGGAGGGGAAAGAGGTCAAGTTGACGGTATTTGGTCTCAACAATCACTTATCTCAAATAACGCCAATGATATTAAGGTTGATGAACGTTCAACTGAAAAGGTAGCTTCAAAGGGTGATTTTATCGAGCTCAAAATGAAAAAAGTTGGTACTCCTCAGAATATCACAAGCGGTGATGTTCTCACTAAGGACATCAATAGTAGTTCAGTTATTGCACAAACCGTAAATAACTTTATCATTGACATCAGCACTTTTGAACTGGAAAGGCCTTTACTGATTGGTAGTCCAATTGTAATTTTCCGTGGTGGACGTGCCTATGATGGTAAAATCCAGTCGATTGATTTTGTTGTTGTCAAGTCAACAACCAGTGCTAAATTAGTCAAGAAGAAAAATAGAAGCCATTTGGGCTCAAATCAAAGAGCCCAAGTGAACATCTCTGTTGATTCTGGTATGGGTATCGTTCTTATAAATGAAGACTTAAAATTTATGGGTAAGTTGAACAGAGTTATAATCAGAAAGGATTCGAAATCTGTTGCCGGTGGTATTATTAAAAGTATACAATTATAGCAACCAATCTACAAATAAAAGAAATATAGAAGCCAGTATAATAGACCAAAATATTAGATTATTAGTAACCTTTGATTTATTAGTCGCCTTCACTAAATCCTTATTACCCAATGTGATATTTGAAACTATCTCAACTTGTTGCGAATCTAAATCTCTTATAGTGCCATTTTGAACATTTAGCTGCAAGTTAATGTCTCTGACCATTGATGATATATCCATCATTGATGATTCTATGATATCAACTTCGTTCAGCGTTGTAGCTTTAATAGACTGTATGATTGATTCTTGCTCCTCTTTTAATAGTAACTGCTGCTGTTCATTCAATTGTAGCTGTCTATATTCTTCAGTTGGTTGTGCTGGTTCAAAATTCCGATCAATGTTACTTGTATCTAATCTTGACTTGTTCAATTCTCTTATTCTGTGCTGTCTTTTATCGAACATGGTAGTCCATTCATTCAAAACGGATTTTAGCTTAAGCTGGAGTGATTTCACAATGTTTGTGAACATTATTCTTTGAGTTTCGTCTATGGTGTCTTTATATTGACCGTACTCGCCTAATGTGACCAAGTTTTTTAAAATGTAACTCTCCTGCTGTTGTTGTTGTTGGTTTGTGGTTAGCTTGTCAGTCAACCGTTGCAGATGCTGAATTTGTGCATTTAATTTTGATAATTGTACTTTCATTTCCACTTCTAGCTGCTTTTTCTGGTGTTCATTAAACGTTTTAGAGTTGGTCAACAGGTACTCTTGCTGTATTTCACCCAAATATCTGGAAAGCGAGTTGATTGACTTGAGTACATTTGTTGACACTTTCAGCAAATTTGTATCAACGCTGGGCTTTTTCTTCTTCTTTGCTGCTACTTCCACGTCACCTTTTGGGCAGAGCGATACACATGTCTGGAAGAACTGTGTATTATTCATTATATATGCCAGAACTCTATTCAATCATTCAAGAGCTTAACAACTGATTAATGAAGATTGAAGAGAAAAAAATCAAAGTGCATCTTTTAAAGCACAATTTCATCAACATATACATTAAAGTATCTGAAGCACACTGCGATGAGTAACGTTTGGGGAGACGGCGAGTCCTCGTTGCAAGCCAGCCCTGTTGAACAAGATGAAGATGTGGACGAATTCAAAATCCAGAACGAATTGGCGCATACGATGTCGTCTATGTTTCAGCCTTCAACACCAGGAATGGCATTTGATGATAACCCATTCAAGGACGATGACGAAGGAGAGGAGGTGTTGGGAAACGAAGAAGAGGAAGACGATGTTGTTTCTGATCAAGATAAGAGCAACCATGAAGATGCAGACGATGTTTGGAAAGCAAACGAGGCAAAGACCAAAAAGACACATTTGATGTCGTCTTTAACTGAAGATTCAGAGTACAACGGGTTTCTCAAGTCGCCAGAACCAAAGGACATTGATGATGTTTTGGTTTCGCCCTCAGGTGGTGACACTGCGGTAGATGGGTTGATGCAATTGGCTAATACGGAACCAATAAAGGAAACCATCGAGTCTAAAAGAACAGTCACGTCTCCAAACAGGAAAATACACATGATCAGACCAAGGAGGTTGCAGGCAAACGCATCGAAGGTTGCAGACCCCTTGTCCACAGCATTATCGCTGAAAGCCAACGAATCTTCAAGCTCCCTTTTGGAATCGCCAGGTACGATCAAACGGAAAGTCATATCAAACATTGAAGCGCCACTGTTCAATATTGATAAAAACGAAGTGTTGAAAAGTGCTAAGGAGATGCCAATCAAAACTCCAAATACCCACAACAATAACATGGATGTGGCAGATGACGAAGCTTTTGATGATGAATATCATGAAGAAGTCAACGGTGATTCAGAGAATAATATCAAATTCGATATCTGTGTTGGCGATCCAATGAAAGTTGGAGATTTTACAAACACTCACACGATCTACACAGTCACCACAAAGACCTCGTTTGAAGTGTTTGACCACGAAGAAACTGTTGTGACAAGAAGATATAAAGATTTCCTTTGGCTTTACAACAAACTGATGAACAACCACCCCGGTTTTATCATTCCAGCGCCTCCAGAGAAACAGATGGTGAACAGATTTGACTCAAAGTTCATCGAGAACAGACGGATGGGGCTTGAACGCATGTTACAACGGATTTCAATTAGACCTATTTTTCAAAAGGACAAAGACTGGATTCTCTTTTTACAGTCGAGTGATTTTGTAAATGAATCTGCCAAATCAGAAGACAGCTCTCCAATTGGGTTAGCTGACGACAATTTTAACGTGAACACAATGGCAGATATGATAAACTCAATGATTATAGTGGGGGAGACCCCATCTAGCGCTAGTGGAGGGTTCTTTTCTTCGTTGATTGGAGGTTTGCAGACGCCTAAGTATGTTGAGACAGATGAATTCATTTTACGAAAACAAGAATACGTCAGTGCGCTCGATGAACAGCTGCGCCAGCTATCTAAGTCCCTCGATTTGATTTTAGAAAAGAGAGAAGAGCTTCAGGCATCGCTAGACGAGTTGATTGTGATTATTGGACAGATGTCGGATTTGGAGGTCAACGTCGAGATCACATCTATTATGAACAACTTTGAAGAGCTACAGCAGAGCATAAAGGAACTACTAGAAAGGTCCAATATTTCACAAATGCTAACCTTTGGATCCGTGCTTGATGAGTACACCAGGAACATTGGATCTATCCGAAATTGTTTTGAGAACAGATCTAAAGTGTGTTCCAATGTTGCATCATTGGAAGTCATCTTAGAAAAGAAGCAAAGAAGCATAGAAAAGCTTAAAGGCAAGAGCTCTGGTGATAAAATAGAAGCGGCCACAAATGAGCTGGAGAGGGTTCAGCTATTGCTGAACAAGCAAAGGCATTTCCAGGATCGTTTCAACAAAAATTTCAAGAGAGATCTTAGTAGGTTTGAGTTTGAAAAAGTACGTGAAATGAAAAATATGGTGGAGATCTACTGGGAGGGACTCATCGAGAACCAGAAACATCTCATCGAACTCTGGGAGTTGTTCTATGACAAATGCAACTTTGACTAAAGCTGCAAACTTTTGTTTAGTCTATTTATACTGAAAATCGGTGATGTTACGTAATATTCTTTATCACCTCTATTTTTGTCTTCCCCTGGTGAACACTCTCTTCTTCTGTTATCAAAAACGCGTTCAAAAGAATGGATTTAGAGTCTACACAACGTCTAAGGGGTCTATCTCAAAGTTCTACGAGGCCTGTTCAACACGACTACGGGTTTTCATATGTCAAAATCATTTTTGTTGGTGTTTTGTTCTTGCTTTCGATGATATCGTTCGTCACACAGACCGAGTTGACTTCGATTTTGTACTCCGAATACCACTTCCACGAGCCTGTACTGTTGCTTTATCTTACGCATGGGTCCTGGTGGATCTTGTGGCCTCTGCAGTTTGTCTTTATCGCGCTGTACAAAGCCAGCAAGAGGTATTTTGAAAGAAACACAAGCACTAGACCATGGAAGGGGTTTCGCAGGGCCATTGCCTCTAGCATTAAGGCACAGCATAGGAACGTGTTGTATACGGCAGAGCTAACGGCAAACCACAGCACCAATAACTACCAGATGGTTTACAACGACCCAAAGAAGTCGTTCAAGCACTACTCCAGCTTTTTTGAAAGCAAAGCTGTCAAATACATCTTCAGATCGTCTGCCATTCTTAGCGTGATACTGAACGTGGCCGGTGTCACCTGGTATATTGCCATGGGAATGTCAACGGGTGCAGACGTGACTGCGATCTACAACTGCTCGGCTTTCACAGCCTATGTGTTTGGTATCTTCTTGTTGGGAGACGCCTTCAGTTTGATGAAGGCGTCGTCTGTTGTGGTGGCGATTGGTGGTGTCTTTATGGTCGCCTATCTTGGCGGCGGCGAAGCATCTGGCAATGGCTCGTCCCATAGATTCCTCGGTAACATAATCATCTTTTTTGGTGCCATATTATATGGTCTCTACGAAGTCATCTACAAAAAGATGGCTTGTCCACCATCGAACGAAGTCTCTGCTAGGAGACAGGCGACGTTTTCTAACTTTGTGATGTGCTTTATTGGTCTCTCCACGTTTCTCATATTGACTCCCCCAATGTTGTTTGTCCATCTCACTGGTATTCACCGCTTTGATGTGCCTGCTAGCGTTGATGGTATTGTTATCATGACAATTTCGATTTTCGCCAATCAAATCTTCTCTGTGGCGTTTCTTGGCTTGATGTCATTGACAAGCCCTGTGTTCTCTTCGGTGGCGTCTCTCTTAACTATCTTGTTAGTTGGCGTCTTTGAATACATCTTCAGAGGTGTAATTGTAACACCAGGCCAATTTGGGGGATATTTCTTTATCATGGTAGGATTTGCGCTGTTGACATACTGCTCTTGGAACGAAATCAGTGAAGAAGACCGTGACGATGAATTGATTGAAACAGATTCAGAGTCCATGTTCTCTTCCCATTCCTCTGTCAGAACCAGTAACAACAATTCTAGCTTTACCAACATTTGATGAGCACCTGAGCTTTTTCTTAAAAAGGAAATTTTGGTTATTTTTTCATGTTCTCTTTTTCTTGCTGAAATTGACAAACTTTTCAGTCATTTGAAGATAGTTCAACAACTTTTCTCTCCTGCAATAGTAGATCAGGCCATTGGTAAGATGAGTGACGAAGTTACTGCAAAGACTGCGCAACTAGAGATCCAGGATAACAGTGAAGTTGAACAAAAGGTGACCCCTTGGGAAGTCGAAGGTGCCGTGGTGAACGGTGAAGCGCAGGGTATCGACTACGATAAGTTGATCAAGCAATTTGGTACCAAGAAAATCAGCGAAGAAACATTGACCAGATTCAGAGAAGTCACTGGTCATGAACCCCACCATTTCATGAAAAAGGGCATGTTCTTTTCTGAAAGAGACTTTAACAGAATCTTAGATCTCTATGAGCACGGCGAACCATTCTTCCTTTACACAGGCCGTGGTCCATCATCTGACTCCATGCATTTGGGCCACATGGTTCCATTTATTTTCACCAAGTGGTTGCAAGATGTCTTTGATGTGCCTCTCGTCATCGAATTGACTGACGATGAAAAATTCCTTTTCAAGCCAAAGTTGACAATTGACGATGTCAAGAAGTTTGCTGTTGAAAACGCCAAGGATATCATTGCCACTGGTTTCAACCCTGAAAACACTTTCATCTTTTCCGATATACAATATATGAATTCAGCTTTTTATGAAACTGTTGTCAGAGTCTCTCGTCAAATTACAACTTCCACCGCAAAGGCTGTCTTTGGTTTTACTGACTCTGACTGTATTGGTAAAATCCATTTTGCTTCGATTCAAATTTCAACTGCATTTCCTTCTTCCTTCCCTGATGTACTAGGCTTACCAGCTAAGACACCATGTTTGATCCCTTGTGCTATCGACCAAGATCCTTACTTCAGAGTTTGTCGTGATGTTGCTGATAAATTGAAGTTTTCTAAACCGGCTTTAATTCATTCCAGATTTTTCCCAGCACTCCAAGGTTCAACTACTAAGATGTCTGCATCTGATGAAAATACTGCTATTTTCATGACTGATACACCAAAACAAATTCAGAAGAAGATTAACAAATATGCTTTCTCGGGTGGGCAAGTCACTGTTGAAGATCACAGAAAGTTGGGTGGTAACCCAGATGTTGATGTCTCCTATCAATATTTATCATTTTTCACTGATGATGATGAAAAGTTAAAGAACTTGTATGACAGCTACAAATCTGGTGACTTACTTTCCGGTGAATTGAAGAAAGAATGTATACAAACTTTACAAGCTTTTGTTACTAAATTTCAGGAGAAGAGATCAAAAGTTGATCAAGCCACTTTAGATTCATTCATGGTGCCACATAAATTGGTCTGGGGTAACAAAGAAAGACTTGTTGCACCAAAGATTAGAGAGAAGAAGTCAAAGAAATAGACTATTTTTATGTTTACTTTATAAAGATTATGTTAGTGTTTACAGATCAATACCTAAACTCAAAAATGTCTCAACGACGTCACTTTTAGTTATCTTAACATTTTGTGTTTCGTTTAACCAGATTTCAATTTGAGTGAACTGATTTTTATATTCAGCCTTGACTTTTTGCTTTATATCGCTAGATCTAACAAGAGCTCCCCTACATATCTCAGCAATCTTATTTCTTTCTTTTCTTATGCTCTTCAAGTTGTCTTTAGTGTGAGGTGATTTGATCACTAAATCTAGCATCTTTGTAAAGTCAAGAAGTGATCCATAGTAGTTGTTGAATTCCCAACTAATAGGATTTTCCGGTTCCTTTGGCAATTTAGCAACTTTAGATTCGCCAGAAAGTAATGCAATAAAACCACTTATACACCATTGTTCAACAGATGGAAGTTCACTCAGGTCACAGTGCCTTAAATCATCCAACAATTGATCCCAAATTCTACTTTGTGGTTCGTAAACCAATAGCGTAACTATTGTCTTGATCTTAATTTGATCGATGGAAATATTTAATAACGATTTGTCAATTTTATCTATTTTCTCGTGAGTGCCACAATCCCATAAAGTTGTCCTATCTAAATTATCATTCACCTTCACATCAGTATCAACATTTTCATTTTCTGAAGTGTTCTTTGCTTGGCTTCTTTTATAGAAATCTTTCAAAGTGTCTAATTTATTATACAAATTCAAACCAACCAAGTCTTCATTTCTCAATCTACATTTTTGTAATTCCAACAACGTCATGTAGTACTTGCTTAAAGAATGACGCAACCTATTTTGAAAATTCATGTAAGAACCAAGTTTTTGCCAGCGGTAAAAATCAATACATTGCATGATGGAAGGAGATAATTCTCTTTCAACATTCTTGGAATAGAACTCACTACACGACTTCAGTAAATCAAAAATTAAAGAAGATTCCTTCACTTGTAACGAAGAAAATCCGATTATTGAAGCGGCTGTCGAAACTATTTTTGTTAAGCTTTGAACTCCAATTGTGTCATATTGAAGATTCTTAATTTTTAAGTCATTGTGATGCTTAATTGCCAATGCTGGTTGGTTGATCAACTGATAAAGTTTAATTAACCAGAGCTTCAAGTGGAACTCAAATTTATTGTGTTTTAATGCCCATTCAAATATGACAATCAATTTTAATATTAAACCACAATCAAAATTATTCTGTAAAATCATAGACTGCACTATTAAAATAATTAGCTCGTATCCCGCATGAAAGTCATATTCTGGTAATGAAGAAAGTAAATGGCAAGTTTCATTGTAATAATTCCAGCACTCATTGATAAACTCGGGTGTTTCCATAACAGATTTGTTCAGAAATGCTTTGAATTTCACATAATTCACAATAACTATAAGATCATTATTATTGTTTGTGGAGTACCTTTTGCTAAACTGTTCTTCTATTAAACCAAATAGATCTTTTTGTTCAATTTGATTGGCAAAGTTTTTCAAATCTTGAAAGCAACAAGGTTTATGCATATAGAGAGTTAAATAATTATCAACCTCTTTCATTTTCAATGTCTGAGAGTCGGCAATTTCAATTCTAGCAAGTGCACTATTTCTCGTTGTTTTATAATCATGGAGGAAAGATATCATTTCATCAATATGTCCAGACTCTCTGGATGCTTTTATGGCAAGTTTCCAAGTATCCCAGTCATCTGCGTCCTTTAAGTAGGCAATACACTGCAATCTAAGCTCGTCCCATTGCCTTAGTGTATTCAAAATGTCAAAATACATCAATAATAACTCTAAATCTCTCTCTTTGGCTAAAAATACCTTCAGCGATGAAGATGCCAGCTCCAAATCATTTTTGACTATTAACAATTGCGCCTTTAAATACATTTGATGGGAATCTAAATCTTCATCTGCTAGTCCGGATTCTTCAATCAACTTCAGTGCAAGCATACATAATAGTTTTTTCTTTGTTGAATCTAGTCTATGAGATCCGACAGATTTACATGCAATGACAGTAGCTGCAACAGCTCTGAATCTGACAGCTTGTGTATTTTCATCAATTTTAGTACCCATTAATTTCTTTAATAGAGCACTTGACTTCTGAAATCCCAAGTAGTCTGATTCGTTTATAGTATACTGATTCCATTCCAGTATGAGTAAGCCAGATCCATATTTTCTAGCGGCGTTTTCAAATACATCAACAGAAGTTTCAACATCTAGTAGTTTCAATGTTTCTATAATAAGCTTCAACGTACTAGGGTCACTCGGAGTTTGTTTGATCAATAAACTCAATTCATCGTAAGCTGATTTTGGATTAACGTGTGCCAGCGTATTGATCTTGGAAGCTTGATTTAAAGAAGTTGGCTTTTTTCTAGCATCTTCAGTAGCCAGTTTCAGTGCTAGAGAGTAGTTTCCAGAATCCAACGCTGCATTAACGGACTTGTTGGACATTGTGACTACTTTTCATGGAGAACAATAATATTGAGAAAGGTGAAAAATTTGGAATAGGTTGAAAGATTCCCTACATAAATGATTACTTACAAAGAATACATAAGTCATACATTGAGTACTTTCGGCGTTATGATTGAAATAGATAATCCCCATGGATCCATCTGTTAACCATATCCAAACTGTGTTCTGGCTGATCGTGTGGTACCATATGTCCAGCATCAAAAACTCTCAGAAATGTGAGCAATCCATTAGACTTGACTGTACCAGCGTGTTGACCGGAGAAAGCAGAATACCAATCTTCAGTGGACGCTACTTTAAAGGATTCTGCTTGATTCCATTCTAATTTGTTAATCCATTCTTTGTTCCCCAACCAATTGCAAATGTAATCTTTATCCCCTGCATAAATTAAAACGTGAACATTGGAATCAAGTAACTTAGCTATATGTTGCTGGGATGGCTTCATCTCATCACCAGTGAACAAAAAATTACGGAACACAGTGTCATCGCACCCCACATAGGAGTCAACTTGAGAACCAAGCGCCTTAAGAACCTCAGGTTGGTTCAAATATTCATCAATAGGTGCCATTTCCGGATAGCAACCATCACCGATGCAAGGAATTCTAATATCATAGTAATTCAACCCAGTTTCTGCAAATGGGTCCATAATCTTCTCACAATAAAGAGTTGCAGGTAAACAGGATAAAACAGATTGAGATCTGTAGCACGATTCAATTAGTGGTTTGCATCTATCATAAATCTTTTCCATGGTTTTACAACCTTCATCAGACACCAATTGTTTGTATCCGGACGCTGTAGCATTACATGCCATTGGGATGTATTGATAATATTGTAGAAGAGGGTCGGTTATACCATTACCAATCATGACTGATGTTAAGTTGAACACACTCTCCTTTTCGTGTGCAACAATTTCGTTCGCAATGGCTGGAATGTAATGGCCAGCGTAGGACTCACCAGCAATATGGAAATCATGAGATGCAAAATCTTTAAAGTAAGTGAAGAAAAGTTGCAAGAACGCATAGACGTCTTTACCAGCTTGTTCTGTCGAAGACACCTTTGACGACTTAGAGTAGGAATAGCCGACTCCAACGGGCTGCTCAAGGAAAATAACGGAAGCATTGGAGTTCCAAGACCATGGATTGTTTACGGGAGTCAATGTGACATTGTTGATTGTAGAAGAACCTAATTCAAAAAATAATCCCGTCATGGAAGAGCACCCTGGGCCTCCATTCAGCCAAAGGATAACAGGGTCATTCTGGGGGTCGTTTCTACTTTCAAAAAACCAGAAGAACAAATGCTTATCTTCATCCTCAATGTCAAAGTAACCTGTTGTTTGCTTCACGGTGTCAACACCTAGCGATAAGGGGTCTGAACCATAATCTTTAGTGCCAATATCTTCCTTAGAAACACGTAATGAGTAACCATCTAACTTATTACGTGAAACAATATTGTATTGGCTAAAATCCGAAAATGATGATGATGATAGAGGTGATAAAGTCTCGGAATTTAGCGAGTCTTCTCCTAGCACCTGATTTAGCCTGTGTCTAATCTTACTGTTATCCACATTAGCTTCTAGGAAGCTCCAATTGTGTTCAATCTCCACAGTGATATCTTTAGATGAAAAGACTCCGTTATCAACGAATTCGTCTAGTAAAGAATTGGTTGGTTTGTTATACGACAGTACGTTCTGGTCCATAATCATTGACAATGCGCATGTTGGTGCCCAACACAGCAGCGACAGCTTAGATAGCATGGCACACATTGGTTAATGATGATAAAGAAAGCATGTTATCAGTGAGAGGCATACTTTTTTTCCAGGCTTACTACAGACAAAGAAATGTTAGATAGGTGTGTAATATACGAGATATAACGGGAATACTTTATTTGTCATCCAAGGAACCTCTGTAAATGTGGTAGGCAGAAGCTTGATTAGTGGCAAACACGAGCGTTTCGGCAATGACAGTGTTTGCTGCTCTGGACACTGCGAAGACAATCAATTCAGCAATGTCTTGGCCGTATAATGGATCTGTGTCCTTGTAAACTGTAGCAGCTTTGGAGGCATCACCCTTGAACCTGACAAGGGAGAACTCGTCAGTTGCAACATTACCAGGTTCGATTTCAATGACTCTGATACGGGTGTTGATCAATTCTTCTCTTAGTACGTGAGTGAAAGATCTAAGGGCGGCTTTTGTGGCACAGTAGACACCACCACCAGGGTATGGGTTTCTACCAGCAACAGAACCCAACTGAACAATGTCACCGGTGTTGCGTGTCTTCATTTGCGCAACAACCAGTTGAGTCAACTGAATCATACCAAGAACGTTAACGTCGAACATTTCCTTGACGTCGGCCTTGTCGATAGTCCCAATCTTGTCGAGACCGAGAGCCTTACCGGCGTTGTTGACAAGGATGTCGATGGTACTGAATTCTTCAGGTAAGCCGGTGAAGAATGGCTCGATTGTTTCAAGCTTGGAAACGTCCAATTGGTCAATGTGCACCTCAATTGATGGAAAGGCAGTCTTGAGGTCGCTCTGTAAGCTCTGTAACTTCTCAATTCGTCTGGCAGCCAAGACCAGCTTGATGTCACCCTTGGCAGCTTCAGCTAGATATTTCGCTGTGTGGTACCCAATACCAGTTGAGGCCCCTGTAATTAAAACGGTCTTACCGCCTAGTCTTTGCGCAATGTTACCAAACATAATGTGTTGATTCAATGATTCAGTTTTGTAAGAGAAACGGTGTGGTAGTCAACTAGCAACGATTCAAGGCCTTTTAAGGATCAACAAATCTAGGAGCTCTTGCACCTTCCTATTTGGGCAATAGCCGCCACACTGTGAAGTTCCACCTAAGAAACAATGAATTAAAAGTAGACGCTGTAGATCTACATAGAGCTGATGACCATACAGATTAGCACCAAATCAGCGTTAATGTAAATTTATAAAAATAATAGTGTAATATAAAATATTTGTGGTGGATCTATTAGGTTCTTGGTCAGTATACAATGTAACAAACGGTGAACGAAAATGTGTAAACTGTACCCATCTCAAGGTAGCCTTAGTAGTCTGGAAGTTAATCTAAAACACGACCAACAACAGAGGCATCTGAGATGTGCTTTTCGTTGCTCGAAACCTTTTTCAAAAGCGTTCCATGGTTGATCTCTCCAAGAAGATTGGAGATATTCGGAGCGCCGGTGAAAGATGGAACAATAGGAGGTGGTGCAGGTGGCAACCCGACAGGTGGCACTGGCGGCGCAAGGGAAGGTGGTGAAGGGATTGGTGGTGCCGGTGGTGCAGAAGTAATTGGCGGTGCAGGTGCCGAAGGTGGCGATGGTGGTAAGCCACTTGGCAATGCAGGTACATCTTCTTCATTATTGCCGTCAGCTTCCAATTCTGGAGACGAAGCCATGAATGAAGAAGCTTCAGAAGCTGCATCGAAAAACTCAGAGTTATTGTTACTTTGTAATTCATCTGGTAATCCATTGACTTGTAGTGACGGCTTAGATGCAAAATCAGTTGCCGTTGAAAGGTCCTCATGTGATGATGGGATGTTTTCAGTAACTGCCTCTTGAGCTGGTAGCAGCTCAGATACTTTAGGTTGGCTTTCAGGCACTGGAGGTGGAAACACAGGTGGTTTTGTTTCAGTTTCTGGCTCCGGAAAAGAAATCTTATCATCTGTTGTCTCGTCAGTAACACCTGGTGGTGGTACTGGGGTTACATCATTTGTCTCTTTTGGCCGTTCTGCTTGCTCTAAATCCTCCTTCTTTTGTTCTTGAGGAACAAAGGTTGATGCTCTAGTTGACTGTCCAGAACCTCCAAAAAGCATGGAAGCCAATTCAGCTTGCTTTGCACCGACTGGCATCTCGTCATCGCTTTCTTCCTCTCCTGAGTCAGACCAGTCCTTTTCACCACCATTTGCACCCATTTGTGCAGCCCTCTGCGCTTGTAACTTGGAAGAGTCGATTAAAGTTCCCGTTGGTGTAGTCGTTAACTTTGCAACAGGCTTTGAAAATGGATTATGAGTACCATTAGATTGCTCAGTTGCTTTGTCCTGCGTTTTTGCTGGCAACATAGAAGCAAAAGGATTATTACTATGAGATGGAGCATCATTTGAGGTATCATTTTGTACAATAGCAAAAGCTGGTGTTTTTTCTAAAACCTTGCTGTCAATTTCTGAATTATTCACCTCTTCTGGTTTTGGCTCATCCCATCCATCATCAGAATCATTTTCTTCTAATGCGGCCATTTCAGCTTTAAGCTTAGCCAATCTTTGCTCCTTTTCAAGCTTCTTCTTTTGCTTTCGCATTTCCAGCTCCTTCTTCTTTGCCAATAATATCTTGTATTCCTCGTCTTCAGAGTCAGAGTCAGAGTCTTCTGTGGTCACTTCTTCTTTTGCGGTGGTAGCAGTAGTTGTCGAATCAGATGCACGAGAGTGTGAAGGCGGTGGAGGTGGAGGTGGTGCACTGGATTTTTTTGGTGTTGCTTCATTAATTACTTCCCTGGAATTTTCTGAAACTTTCTGAGTATTACCTTGGGTAGATGTTGACTCAATTTGAGACTTTTTTCCAATGTTTAGTTTAGCTAACCTTTCGTTCATTTTCCTCTTAGCATCTTCTTTTATTTTTTTGGCCCTTTCTTCGTAAGAAAAATCGTTACTAGCATAAGTTGAGGAAACAGATGCCGAAGAAGATCCAGATAAGACACTCGTTGGTGATGAAGAAGATAAATATCTAGATCTAGAAACATCAGAGCTATCACTTGGCTTGGAATCTGCTGCAGAATTGGTAGGCGTGAGGTGATCAATGAAATCCTTTACTTCATCATTTTGCACACCATCCTTTTGTTCCCATTTTTGATAACCAACAGTCATCAAATTTGTTAAATTCAATGAACCATCGATTTCACCAATCAAACTATTGATGGAAGAAGCAATGTCTTTGATTGATGATTTTTGTTTTTCGGCTTCTCGAGTAAACTTCAAGATTTCAGCATTCAGTTTGACATCGTTGGCCTCAAATGCTTCGAGGGTTGAAGCTGGCATACCTGAAAGAATAATTCTCCCTTTCGCGTTCACTCTATCTTCTTCAGTAACTTGACCGTTCTCTCCAGTACCTCTGATATGAAAGCCTGTTGGGTTTTCCTTTTCAAGTTTAAGCCTGTACAATTCAGTTTTTGCTGATTTGATGCGTTCATTAATTGCTGTGATAGCGCTGACTAATTGCGAAACTTTATCAGATGAATTTCTTAACTTGGATGACAACTTTTTCTTTTCTGCAATAGAACCGGTGCTTTTGCTTTGGTTTAACAAAGATTGTGTATTCTTAATTTTAGTTTTCAACAATTCAATTTCGTTTTTAACTTTTTGTTTAACATCATCAGCTCTTATATCTTCATCTTCTGCATCGACGGCAGCTAAAAGAATCTTCTTTTCACGAACTTGCTTCTCCAAATCTTGCACGTTCAGTTTATTGGAAAATGCATCAACAGTTGCTGTGTTTATAGTTCTGCTACGTCTTGCTTTGGAAACATACTGAATGTCATCATCATTATTTCTGAAGGAACCGCTGGTGGGCTTGTTCTTATCAGTTTGAGATTGATTAGAGCTTCTTTCTGCAGCCTGTTTCTTAAGCTTATTTTTCATAGAATCAACACTGTTTTCTAGTAATTTTGAAGAAGGGGGGATCAATTCAGGTGGAAGAGTTGTTGGAATAGTCAACCCATTCAATCTTCTATATATCAAGTGCATGGCAACGGAAAATTCGTCTTTATTCAACTTACCTTTATTTCCACCATCAGCCAATGTCCAAATGTTTTCTAAATCGGAATAGCTCAAACCAGATTTTGAAAAGACATCAATTGCAACCTCACCTTCAACATAACCTTTACGGTTCTTATCCCATTGTTTAAAAATGTTATCATAGATACCTTTCTCTTGTTTAGAAATTGCCCAGGTAACATTGCTTGCATTATGACCACCCATTGAAGTTTGCAAGGTATTGACTTGTGACTGGGCATTAGGCATGAAATGTGATTGCATCATGTCCAAACCTGGTAAACCGCCAGTTGGGGTAGCAACGAATCCCCATTGACCTGGCCTTCCAGTTGGCATTGGCTGTAATCCAGTCATTTGAGGCATCAGACCTGAAGTTGGTTGCTGCATTAAACCTGAAGTTGGCTGTTGCATCAAACCTGAAGTTGGCTGTTGCATCAAACCTCCAGTTTGCTGGGCAACAAAACTTGTCATTGGAGGAGCTGAACCTGTAGCCTGGGCTAAAAGAGGAGCACCACCAGTCTTTTGGCTAAATAACTGATTGAATACACCAGCTTGTTGTTGTGGAAATCCGCTAGAAATGACGTTACCTCCTGTTCTCATTGGAACAAGGCCAGCAGTCTGTTGAGGAGCTAAAGGAGTCAATCCAGTCCTTTGAGGTTGAAAAGCTGCTTGTTGAGCCTGCTGTAAGTATCCTGTTGTTTGAGGTTGTAAATTGTTCAAATTTTGTGCCATCGGGGCCGATTGCATAAAGCTATTTGCCATTTGCTGACTTTCTCTTTCGTTACTCTTCATACCAATATCAAAATTAAGAGCATCAACAAAGCCTGTAACTTCATTTTTGATCTTCAATGGTAACTCTCTTGGAAGTGATTCACCTTTTCTTGCTAAATTAGCTAGATGTAAAGCGACACAAAATTCAGGAAACATCAAAGATCCGGATTTGTTTGTATCAGCCAATTCCCAAATGTTCAACAATTGAACCGCCGATAAATTTGATTTCATAAGAATGTTCTTGGCAGTAGAAGAATCCATTGCCTTTTCTGTTGCAGGCACCTGGGATCTAAAAATTGCTTCAAATCTTTCTTGATCCCTTGCCGTTATAAAGGACAATCTGATTTTAGGAATATCCATTGCATTATTTTGCGAACCTTTTAATGATGAGATGAAACCAGTAGGTTGGGCGGTCAATGGTTGTTGGCCACCTGTTTGCATTGGCTGTAAATTCATCCCAAAACTCGTGGTTGGCATGTAACCAGTGTTCTGGTTAGTCAATGGTTGCTGGAAAGACTGAAAGCCGGTGGTTTGAGGCATCAATCCTCCTGTAGGTTGGGATTGAAACGAAGTCAATGGAGCTTGCTGATTCCATCCTGTAACTTGATTAGTCAAAGGAGCAGTTTGCTGTTGCTGTTGTGGTTGTTGCTGAAAGCCACCAGCTAACTGAGACTGAAACGAAGTTGTTGGAGCTTGCTGATTCCATCCTGTAACTTGATTAGTCAAAGGAGCAGTTTGCTGTTGCTGTTGTGGTTGTTGCTGAAAGCCACCAGCTAGCTGAGACTGAAACGAAGTTGGTGGCGCTTGCTGATTCCATCCTGTAACTTGATTAGTCAAAGGAGCAGTTTGCTGTTGTTGTTGTTGTTGTTGTTGTTGTTGAAAGCCACCGGTTGGTTGAGACTGAAAGGTCATAGATGGAGCTTGCTGGTTCCATCCTGTGACCTGACTGGTCAGCGGAGCAGTTTGCTGTGGCTGTTGGCTTTGAATACCACCAGTTGGTTGAGATTGGAAGGATGTCATCGGAGGTAGTCCACCAGTTCTTTGCGCCATCAACCCACCAGACTGTTGGTATTGAAATGCAGCATTTGGCTGATTCCAGCCTGTCGCCTGGTTGTTCAATGGTTGGTTATAGCCTCCTTGTTGATAAGTTGTCTGTTGAGGTTGTTGCTGTTGCTGTGAGAGGTTTTGACCCTGTTGCTGCGGCCACTGCGGCATGTAGCCCGTTTGCTGCAAATTCTGCTGGCCATAGCTACCATACTGGGGTTGTTGTTGGCCACCGTACGGATACATTTTACCTTGCTAAAGAAGTTTCGAATACTAAACAGACAAGGCTTGTTCTCGAGAACGAGAAAAGGTGGTGAAGACGATATGCTCATGAGATCTGAATGGATTATTAAAAATGTTACTTACAAAAGAGACAAAGGGAGACTATGGAGGAAGAGGGGTAGCGTGTTAGCTTGGAGAAATTGCTGAAAAGTCCCTGCTGGCAGAGTGACGCGCTGCTATCATCTTGTTGCTATGCAAGTGAGAAGATCAACATTTTTGACCACTTGCAACAATTTATCGTCTCTGCTCGTTGACTCGAAAGCCAGTTTAGAAAAGTCATCAACCCCTGCCATCAGTGATTGATAGATATCACTAATTTTGAACATACATTAAGTTAAAAGCAATATTCGAAAGTTAGAGAATTAGAAAAACCTAAATTTACACTCTTAGTAAACTTGAAATGAGGGAAAGATGAATGATTAGACAAATTTGCGATCTGAGGGCGAATAACTATTGCTAAACTCATCGAGACCGTTGACATTGAGAAAGCCGCTGGCGGGTCCCATCATCAGTTTGTTATTCAGCGTTTGGTGATCGTAGGGGAACTGTTGGTTTTGTTGTCCTTGCTGTTCAGCATTTAATGGAGACACTAGGTTGCCATTAGTACTGCTGCTGTTATTGTATGGAGAAGAATGCATGCTTTGGGAATAATTTTGGCCAAAATGTTGACCTTGAGAATTTGAGGAGGCTCTTTGATTGAGCAAGGATCGCAGCTGTTCATTCTCGCTTCTAAGAGTGTCATTTTTCTTTTCTAGGTGTTTGATGTATTCGCTGGCCTTTGCTAGGATGGTTGCTTTGTTCAACTTTTTAGCAGGCTTCAAACCATCACATTTTTCCTCGTCGTCAGTGTAACCGTTGCCTTCATAATAGTCGTCTTCCACTTCCGGCTCGTTGGGAGTACTACTGGTTCTGTGGTTACCGTTCTTGGCAACGAGAATCCTGAGTGCTGGAACGCAATTTCTCAATTCGATGATCTTGGAGTTGATGTTTGTTCTGTATTTCTTCTCAATCAAGTTGTGAGACGACTTGACTCTTCTGCCTCCAGGCCCCATGGTGGTCGACCCACTGCCGTTGCTGTTGGCAGTGGCCTTTGCATCTGAGTAGTCTGACTTTCTGCTTTCAGGACTTTCGTCTTCTTCGTCCACAGTTTTCATGGGTTGAAAATTGAACTGCTGTTGCTGCTGCTGCTGTTGCTGCAGGTTTTGCTCGCCGGTGTTGAAGGTGACCGTGGAGTTCGACATGGACTCACCCATTGGCACCGGCGCAAGGTTCTGCGGATAGAGCACGTCGTTGTGAGAGCCCGAGTTACCGAACGGGTGGTTTTGACCATGTGCGTCCATGGGAAACTCGAACTCGTCACCGCTGGCCTGCGAGTCGGCGTTGGACGTCGTTGCCGAGAGAAAGAAGTCGTCTGGAGATGACCCCGTGGAGTATGGAGACATGATCCCTGAGTTTAGCGAGGACGATAACGCTTCGTTGAAGTCGGTTGGATTTGCTTCCGACCCTAGGTTAGACGAAAAGGATCCGAATCTGGACGACGATAGCAAACTCGACCCGTTATTGCTGCTGGTATTGTTATTGTTGCTAGTGTTGCTGGCAATGTTGATGTTCATGGACTGTTGCTGCTGTGCAGTCTGCTGCTGCTGCTGCTGTTGTTGTTGTGATGGCTGAGATCGTTGCTGCTGCTGTCCATGCTGGGGCTGTCCTGACATTCCCACGCCCAGAGGAGTGCCGTCTGGTCCCGAAAGCGTGTTGACCAGGTTCTCATAGTCGTCAAAGAGGTAGGACATCGTTATATTAAGAGAAGAAGTCCTAGCCGTCTTGGAATCCAATTACAATTTCCAAATTTCCACTTTATAAAAATTTTCACCGCAATCTGTTACGTAAACGGAGTATGATTGAAGATTAAACGTAATTAGATAGTAAGTAGACCAGTAGACGGCGTCTCTAGAAGCCGAACCTGGAGGATATGCCCACACCATCATCATTGGCGAGCGAGTGGCTTCTGCCGCTGGAATTGCCGTTTGTTGACGCTCCGCTGACCTTTTTCTCGATGTCTGAATGAAGGGTCTTGAGGAAATCAGCATAGCTGGGGTCAAGAGAACTGTTGCGGCTCTCGACAAACATCTGCTGGAACTCCACCTCGCTCTGGTCCTTCCCAAATCTTACCACCTCAACGCTCATGTTCTCGTAGTTGCTGTAGTGCCTCGACAAGTAGCGACAAAGACTGCGAACCTGCACGGAGATGACAGTGTCCAGATGCGGCAGCTGGGACACAAACGGCTCCACGTCGTCAAGGGCCTCACACGTCTCGCCAAAAAGATCCCTGAGGAGCATCGGATTGACGTCCTTGTGTAACCAGATCATCAGTTTTTGTCCGTTAAACATCAAATACGCTCCACCAAACTCTAGCCCGTTTAGCGTCGCAGGCAGCGTTTTCGGTAGCTGAAACAGACCCAGACCGTTCGTACTACAATCTTCTGGCTCTAGTGCATGTAAGCAGACCAACATCGGATACAGAAACACGGAAAGCTTAGCAGAATTGAAGTTCATCAAGTTAAAATAGCTCGCTAGTCTAATGTCAGGAACATTCACCTTCGAGCCAAACGCCTTGGACTTCCATATAGAAAGCAGCATCATAGGTAATGTTCGCAAATTAGCCGGCAGAATTAAGCTGTCAGTACTGACATTCTGATTCGACACAAACGACCTGTACGCGGCGTTGATATCGGCAACCTTCATTAAAAGCGAGTTTTTCAACGCTACCAAGCTGCCACTGGTGAATGCATCTAAAGATTCCCGCAAAAACAGCTTCACAATAGTATCCTGATCACTGAAAGTGAAAACGTCGTTGAGCCTTTGTGTGATCGAAATAATGGAATTGATAACACGTACCTTTCTGGCTCCGTCCTTGGCTGTATATAGGAACGCAGACTGGAAGTGGGCGTCTGTTTTGGTGTCGAGAGAAGAATTGTAGCCAAATTCGCAAATCACTGATGTGTTGGCCCCAACAGTTGGAATGTTGACCGCCAGGGAGCCGTCTGTGACAGTGTTGAAACCACCGTAATACTTTAGGACAACCAATCCACGCGAGCATCTGACTTTCAACTGGCATTGATAACCAGCAATGCTGTCAAAACATTCCTTGATAGCGTAAATGAACGTCACCTCGTCTCGGTTGATGTTAAAGTAAATCCATTCTCTCAGAACACCGCCGGTTTTGACTGCAAGGCTCCCAAGGTTGCCCAAGTCGACGCTATTTTGCGAAGCAACAAACAAATTCAATGAAATATTATTTTCAATAAAGGACTTCTGCAAGCCCAAGTAGTATTTATCGTTTGCAGTGCAGATGGACTTAATCCACTCCCGTTCGTCTGTTTCTAGTAGTTTCAATTTCAAATTTCCAGGAGCATGTTGAGGAAGCTGAGACAACGACGCAATGATTTGACCACCACTAAATTCCGTCAATGCTAGCTCTGCTGCCTTCAGGGCCGCTCCAAATGCCACACCGGACCTTGATTGCTTGACATGCTGTTCGATACTCATTAATGTGATGTCAATGATCTGCTCTGACTCTATTGGATCAACAAACAATCCATCGATGAATGGCAAGAACGGCTCTTCTAAATCGGTAACCATGGATATAGAAGCCTGTTCCAAAGTTGGCGATAAGTCGTAGAAATGTAGCAATGAATCGTAACCAATAATGGCCACTTTTGATCCAGCTGGTAGGGAATTCTGACCCATGTCATCGTATAAACTGGATTTAATGGCATTGCACATTGCTTCGGTGACCTTTGTCTTATAAGCTTCAAATGAGACATCAATCAAGAACACCCTGTTGAGTGGGCTTGAAGTTTCTTCCTCGTTCCAATTGTATTCATTTGGCACTATGTAGTCCACAACACCTTTTGACAGCTCTGATCTTGACTGGTAATCTTCTCTGTTGCCCTGGTAATCCAGGGTAGAAAAATACTCGCTTGGCAGCTGGGTCTTGAACCCACAGATGTTACAGGACATATGGCGCTCAGTGGTCTTCATGCCAGGATTCAAATATGCTCTACAACGAGCACATCTAGGCACAAATTCCACATTGGTGACATCAATCTGAGGCACTGGCTCGTCACGCTCCTCTTCAACCACAGCGTCTGCAAAGGGCCTCAACTCCATGCCTAATGGGAGCTTTGACTTCTGTTTAAGCTCTTCGTTATATGGTAAAGAGTACATTGACATTCTGGCAAATTTAGGCGTGGCATTGTACTGGTCTACCGCTTGGTAAGAAGTCCCTGCTAGTGGTGGCGACACATGCTCAAAGCTTAAAAACTGCGTGCTGAGATACTTGTGGTTGGCGTCGTTTCTTAGCTTTGCTACTGAAAGTTCCTCTGAAACCTTAGTGGCCTGCAACACATGAGCATCAGCCGCAGGTTCTGCCAAAGGCATTTGTGTTAGCTGAGGTGTTGAGTTGGCACGATGCGTGTTCGGCTCAAACGTCGACGTGGAGCCAGAGAGAGCAGGTGAAACCAGCTGCTGGCTTGGAGCCATCAAGCCAACACTGGAAGCGGCAGAATTGGGGTCGAAATGAGGATCCAAGGCCACTGAAGTGTCGCTGGCATTGAGTTCATGAAACGCATGTGCCGTTCTGCGTCTCTGTGGTGCCAAGCTAATGCTTCCCAGTCTATTGGAGACGTTTTCCATCTTGATTCTCAATCAAAAAGAGTGATTTCCAGTGGAAGAACGCGTTAGGGAATTTTGGACTCGTTTGTCTTTGTTTACATTACACCTTCTTTAGCAGAGAAAGCGTGGAAACCATGGGTGTAGCAGGGCTTTTGCCGGTTTTGAAGCCTGCATCAGAGACCGTGAGCTTGGAGAAGTATAGGGGCAAGTCTTTGGCGATCGACACGTACTCTTGGCTGCACAAGGCCGTGTTTTGTTGCGCAGACAAGATTGTGATGGATATGCCGACAAAGGCATACTGGGGGTACTTCAACAAGAAGCTTAAGATGCTCAATCATTTTGGGATCACACCGTACTTTGTGTTGGATGGTGATTATTTGCCTAGAAAGAGCTTGACAGAAAGTGAGCGTGAACAACGCCGTGACGAACACAAACAACAGGCTTTGAATGCACACGACGCTGGCAACTCCAAGCTAGCATTTTCCAGCTTTCAAAAAGCATGTGACGTGTCACCAGAGCTGGCAAAGTCCCTTATTGAGGAGTTTAAGAGCCGTGACATCAAGTACGTCGTTGCGCCTTACGAGGCAGACAGTCAAATGGTGATGCTAGAAAAGCTGAAACTTGTGGACGCCATCATCAGTGAAGATTCAGATCTATTAGTTTTTGGAGCGCAGTGTCTCTTGACCAAGCTTAACGACAGTGGCACCTGCGTGGAGATCAGGCGAGACAATTTCAAAAAGTGCCAAGGATCTAAAATAAGCATGTTTGATGACGAACAGTTGTTGCTTATGGCCACCATTAGTGGCTGCGATTACACAAAGGGCATTCCTCGTTATGGGATTCAGAAAGCAATCACACAGGTGTACCAGTATAAAACATATGAGAGAGTCATTCTAAGTATCCGAGCTGAGGGGAAACCTATACCAATAACATTTGATGACGAGTACCACAAGGCTCGAATTGCATTTAGGCATCAGATTGTTTTCAACCCCATGTCAAGTGCAGTGGAGCATTTGAACTCCATTTCAGAAGACATTAAAACAAACTATAGTGAAGAGTATATATATTCGTGCACAGGAATCATATTGGATCCAAACATTCATATTGGCGTTTCGAGAGGTGATTTAAATCCACATTCAAAGGCAAGGTTGCTAACTAGGGAGGAAAAGTTTGGTTTTCTTGATGGTGTGCCGTTGGCCCAGAGATCATCAACTTTACCACTTGGTGAAAAAGAAAATAATAATCAAGGTTTCAAAAGAACAAATACCATGCAATCACTGACCTATAGATCATCAAAGCCGGTTCCAAAGCAAAGGAGAGCTTTGATAAATATTATGAGTTTTGCCAACAAAATAAACGAGCAGAAAACCACTTCAATAAAAGCACCTATGACCCTTTGCAAAAATAATGGTAACCATCCGAACCCAAACAAAAACCTTTCACCTACATCGAAAAGACAAAAGACCTTTGTGTTTTCCAACATGGATTCCAAAACGCCAGCTGAGTCGTCCAAGTTTTTTCAGTCAAGATTGGAGTCTGCAACATTATCGATTTTGAACACCAAAACACCAAAAAGAACAGTTGTGAGACCAGATGCGCCAAACATCTATTCTGATGTGGAGAACGATTCTAAGCTCAATGCATCCATTGAATCGACGTCACAGCATTTGCATGAACAAACAGATGATTCACTGGTTGAACCTCAACACAGTTACAGCATGAACTCAAGGGACACTTATGATAATGAAAAGGAATGCGCAATGATTTGCCCCTCTGATCTTGTGATGACAGACATTGAAGACGAAGAAGAAGATAACTTTATTCCTGAGTTCAAATCAAGCACGCCAACCAAAAAAGTCAAGCATAGACTGCTTTTAGGCGAACTCAAAGATTTGAGTGAAAGTTCAAGCAGTACCAGTGACGGTGATGTTGGTGAACTAAATACAGCATATTACTTGAATAAACAAGAACCAGATGACTCACTGATTGAAGATGAATCCTTCGAAGAGCCCGTCAACAAAACGAACATGTTGGATGAAATATATTCTTTTAAAAGAATTCCTAAGGCCAGTACGAAGCCAGAGTTTTCACCTGAAAACTTTATTTATAAAATGGAAAAGGCTAGACGTAAGCCGTCCCCGTTGAAACAAAGAGTTCCACTAGGCAACATCAGTGCTAACATCAG
Organism: Saturnispora zaruensis; assembly: GCA_003705435.2. NCBI lineage: Eukaryota > Fungi > Ascomycota > Pichiomycetes > Pichiales > Pichiaceae > Saturnispora > Saturnispora zaruensis. The sequence goes on along the minus strand of PPIM02000012.1, from coordinate 118,358 downwards.
CAACAATGCGTTAAAGACGGCGACATCGTCGCCGTCATCGTCAAACTTGGATCGGTTTCGATTTGTGAGAGCCGATGGAAGAGATAAGTGAAGACATATAGTGATCGGTTCACTTGTTTATTGTTTTTATATCATTACCATATTACTTTTACGTTCTGTAGAAGTCCATATAGTTATTTGCATATGTATTCGAATGAAATACCATATATATATATATATATATCAGTAGAAAGGAATTTTTCAAAAAGCTAAGCATATTAAAGCACGTCAATTTAGGATGGAAACTGATAAGCTAGTGGAAGAATTAAAGGTATTGTACCCTTGTGGAGACAGAGACACGTTGCTGGAGGTGCTAGTTGCCTGTGATGGGTCTATTGATCAGGCCAAGGTGCTTTTGGGGCCTCCAGAGCGGGCTGCTGGAGATAGGCCTAAAAAGAGAGGATTAGAGATGATCCAGATGACGTCGGCAGCAGTGAAGAGGCCTAAGGATAGCACCGGTGGTACGATATCGCTTCATACGGTAGAGGAGATCGAGAGGGCTATTCCCTACGTCAGAGTTTTTAAGAACTTTTTACCTGAGGAGATAGCTGAAGAGATGGTGGAATCGTTAGTAAGCAAGAAGCTGTTATTTCAGGACAAGGAATTTTACATAGCAGGTAAGCTTTGTCGGTCGTCGCAGAAATCGACAATGTTTACGACGCCGAAATACATGAAGATGAACTCGCTTTATTCGTCAAACAAGAAGGAGAACGTTGAGTTCTTTCCTGAGCTTTACAAAGCCACGGTGTTTGTTGACGCCAAAGTAAACGAGTTGCTAGGTGATGGTCGTGAGAGACACCGGTTGGAGATCCAGGACAAGTGGGAGAGTGGAGTGTGTGTTGGTAACTATTTTGCAAACAACAAGTCTCACTTAGACTGGCACTCGGACAAGCTCACGAACCTAGGGCCGTTGCCCGTTGTGACGTCGTTGAGCTTTGGAGCCACGCGGATCTTTCGAATGAGGCGTGTGGAGCCGTCAACGTCCACAATTTTCAATCTCATACTTCCGAACAACACTTTGTTGGTCATGATGCCTGGAGCACAGGAGCTCTACAAACACGGCGTGCCCACGTTGAAAAACTCGCTTGTGGCCCGGCATAGCGTAACCAACGAGGGCCGGTTCAGCTTGACGTTTCGCATGGTGCACCCTCTGTTGCACGATAATCCGATCTACTGCGACAAGTGCCACGAGAGAATGATTTTACGCCGGTTGGCAGCCAGTGGGATCTACATGTGGATGTGCTACTCGAGTTTCAATGGCGGCCACTGTCAGCGAAGACGGTATGCCAAGTTCGACAAGCTTAATAGCCGGGAGCCAGTGACAGCGGCTGATTTGGTGACGGACGTGAAGTCCGAGGCCAGTGTTTGGTTTGAAGACACGCAAGCAAGACCCGACAAAGCTGCGGAGCCTATTTCCAGTGCCTCTACCTTCCCTTTTTCCTTCTCTACAGCCAACACGTACTCTGTAGAGCCAGTTCCTTCGGAGTTGGCTAAGGAAAAAAATTTACAGTGAGATATCAAACAGCAGCTGTTTAGAGTTGGCAAGAGCAGTAGATGCAAAGCACGGTGAACAGGTACAGCAGGAAGCTCAAGAACAAGGTTATCAACAAGGCGGACAGCTACATACCGCTAGGGATGAAGTTGGAGGACTTTTCGGAGCATTTGAGAGTAGTGGAGGACGTAGACGATGTTGATGAAACGATTCGTGTTGTGGGAGACGATGAGTGGGAAGATGGGAGCCGGCCGTCTAGTGCAGAGACACTATCGGAGCGGGTGATCAGCAAGGTGTTGGTGGGGCGGCGCAACCTGGAGGTTAACCAGCAGGTGGTGTCGAACGATGCGACGTTTGTGGAGGTGGCGGTGCCATACCACAGCAAGCTGGTGGACGAGCGCCTGGTGAGCAGCGGATTGAGTTTGTTCAACTTGGCAATCAACAGCAGCGTGGTAGGCGAGGCCAGCAGCAAGCGGTTTCTCGCCGACTCGATGGTCCGGCTCCTCAATGGTATCAGCAGCCAGAATCGCTTGGATGTGATCAGACAGGTGTTCAAGGCCATGGATGACGAAGTCAAAGGCGAGATCATCAACGAGTACTTGAACGACGAGGACCTCGTGCGCAAGATCTCGCAGAACACGCCAGCCACTACTGGTCTAGTCCTAGACACCGAAGGACTTGACGAACAGATCGCCAAGCTAGTGAAGTTGACAGTGGTGTTAAGTTCCCTTGTTTACTGCAGACTCATCAAGCCGTTTGTGCTCTTCAGTGTGTCGGTGCTTATCTCTCTCAACCAGGAACTCAACTTGCTAGATTCCTTTCTCAGAGTCTCCGTTGGCGTCTTGGTGATGATGTTAGGCTTTGTGCTTCGAGTTTTAGTCATAATCGGTGGCAGGGGCGACCGAACCAATGCTCCTGACATCGACAACGCCACCGCTCTCATCACGAAGGCTCTCCATCGCAGCTTGGACCGGTTGCTTCATCATTAGCGTTGCTGACGTAAGCCTGCCTGACACGACAGACGGATCGCGTTTCCTTTGTTTTGGTTGAAGGGGAGATTAAAATAAAATCAGCACCCAGTTTTTCTTCTTGCAAGGAGAAGTTGTTCTTGAAATAGAGGGCTTGCTAGAGCAGTTAACGGCAGGAAGAGCGCAGAGTAGCAAGCAGAGAGTTTAGGTATCACCATAGGGAAAAAGGAGTAAGAGAAAGACACGACAGAGAGATAGTTTGTATACATTTTAGTTTTAAATCAAAGGTTTTTGAAGGGCCAAGAGTAACACAAAAGCGTGTGACATGGATAAAGGCGACGACATATTCACGGAGTTTTTAGGCAGCAACGTCGAAGAGGTGGACGGGAACTGGGTGGACTCGCTGTACGAGTCCATCAACAACCAATCAAGTGGTGCCAACGACGTGTTTGAGGACGTGAACAGGCACAAGCAGAAACAACTAGAGGACAAGAGCGCAGACAGCGGGTCAAACGGCAGCTACACGATTCCCGTGGACTCGCCGTCAATGCACATGTTTGTGCATTCCGAGGATGATGACGATGACGACATCGACCAACAACCTGATTCCGCTGCTATGATCATCGAGTCCATACCCTCGTCCAACACCAGTCTGAGCACGAGACCGCCAACGTTCTCGCACCAGGCCAGCAACACTATACCCATTCACCCAAAACCCGCCTCAGATAAGAAATCACGATCGCTGCCTACGTCTCCGCTGAACGAGCGCCTGATCATATACCAGCTGATCAGAGACGGACTCAAGGAGTACTGTGAATCCCTATACAATGCAGAGCCTGACAAGTCGTTAGACAACCGGGCTGAATACATGTCCAAGTATCTGCAGAGCAACGACGTCAATTTCACTGCGAGAAACGTCAGTGATTGCTTCTCACAAATCAGAAAGGACGAAACGGACTTCAATATAACAAATCAAGTAGGTGATGCTGCTCTTTTGAACGAAATCAGAGCGCTTCTCCTTGAGTCCATAAAAAGAAGGAAATCCTATACTAGAAGAAAAGGTGCAAAGCCATCATCGAAACTGGGACTCAGCACAAAACCCAACCTAGCAATGGTGGCCTCGTCTACTCCATCTACTCCATCCACCTACAGCACCAGTGGTAGTGGAGGTGTTGTCAATATAGTCAAAATCGGGGCCTTCCACAATCAAAAAAATTTAACTGTTGACGAACTCATCATAAAGAATCTGACAGCAATTGCTGATTATTCCAAAATTATTCAAAATCATGAAGACGAAAGATACATTCATCAACTACGAACTCAAAGCAATACCCTGAAAAATTGTATTGACGACATTTATGGTCATTCATTACCAAGAATCAACTATCCGATGACTTATTCTAAAATTCCATTAAACATTTTTCCTTCCATGTCAATTGATCTGGAAAACGACAGGATGATCTCTTACGCGGAGGTATTGCTTGATCTGTCGGATATGATTTGTCCCATCGACCGAACTGTTGGTGTGCACAATGATTATACCAAAATCATTCAGCTGAAATCTATAACTAGGATATATGACCACGGAACATTGATCTATAAAAAATGCGATCCTGTAACAGGATTCTTCCCGTCAGACATCTCAAACATCTCAAAGATAATTTTACCACTACAAGCAAAATTTTGGGCAGGCTTCATCAACGACTTTCACAACGGGATTGTGAATCAGTCGGTTTTCGAAAATCTAAAGATTACACACACCTTGTTACCTAACGATGATATAATCAAATTTAACACAGGAGCTGCACCGTTTTATTCGTTTATTTGGGAGTTTGATCCAATTAAGCAGGACCAGCAGTCAGTTCCGTTTTCGGTGATTATCGCCAGACTAGAAAAGCAATTCAAACCATTAAACAGCACCAACGTTAACGGTGTGCCGTTGCCGAAGCAAAACAAACAGCAATTCCAGTTTCATAGGCAACTGGCACCAAAAAGAGTCACATCATTTTCTCAGGCTCAATCAACACAGGATTTTAATACCCCACTAGGACTATACAAACAGAGCAACCATTCCATGAATGTGCTACCGGTTCAAAGGAACATGAGAAACCATTTGGTGTCTGGCCACAAGCGTACGAGGTCCAGATCTGTTAACGAGATCGATTTTATGAACGACATGAATATCATTGCACATTCAACGTTTCTTAACAATGCTGGTTCCACTCCCAATGATCCATATACGCCTGTTTCTCCAAGCGTCATCATGAGTACCACCAGTAGTGGTTTCAAGCAACCAATCATGGATTCTAACAGCTTCGACTCTTCGAGCACGCCTCAATTGCAGTCCTTTGTTCCCCCATCTACGGCTCCTGCCTCTCAACTGTCATTTGATTTTGGTTCCACTGCAGGCAGCACAGGCAACACTGGATATCCGCAACTGGGCAGATTTAGAAACATTTCCTTTTCCAACTCTGGTCACGTCTACAAATGAACGAACTCTTTTATATATACTTTCCCGTATTTTTATTGCCATCTTTTGTATACTCATACCATAAAAAGCACTATATTTCCTTCCATTTACTTTCTTTTCAACCTCAATAAGTCGAATACCGAGCATGTCATCTTAGTGTGGACCGCCAATGGCAGCGAGAAAAAGAGTGAAAAATTTCATTTTTCACCTTTAACAAAAAATGGTGATTTGAATATAAGCTTATAGTTGCATTAGAACAGGAGAACGATGTCAGTCTCGAAGGGTATATGGTCTAGTTTTAACAAGAGGGCAGCCAGTTTGGGAGTGAAAAGTTCTGGTGTGAAAAGAGCGCTTTTGAGCGCCGAAATGCCTCATGGACCTGCAACATTGAAGTCAAGAACAAGTAAAACGCAGTACAAGTCACCACTAGGGCTCGACAGTGTGTATCCATTGGCATACGAGATTTTGGAAAGAGACAGTGAAGCTATTTACAAGAAGATGGAGCAAAATGGTGATCAGTTAAGCAAGAAAGAGCTAGAGAAGCTGCAAATCCAAGCCGAACTAAATAACCCTGAAGTCGTGTACAACTCCATGTTTGCCACAAAGTCACTAGACAAGTCACAGTCTGTTTACAGACACCTGCTACAACAGGAATGGGAGTCGCGTTCAAAGATGCTTATTATGCAAAGGTTGGAATCTCTCAAAGTCATTCCAGACACCTTGGCAACATTGGATCCTCAAGTAGACGTCAAGCTGAGATTCAGTCACAACAACATTTCTAGCTGGGTAGAACCAGGGGCCATTTTGTCGTCGAATGTCACTAGTAGACCTCCAGAATTGGAAATAGTCGAATTCAGAGAATCCACAAACGATTTATACACAGTTCTTATTGTCAACCCTGATACCCCAGACGTTGCCAACGATAGCTTTTCTACGACTTTGCAATGGGGGCTACACAACGTGCAGTTGAATAACAATAACAGTCTTTTGGATGCCAAGATGTTGGATCAACATCCAGATTACGAGTTCATGTCCTACTTACCTTCAGTTCCTGAAAAGAACACTGGTAACCAAAGGTCTGCTGTTTGGGTGTTCAGACAAAACATCCAAAATTTGACATCCTTACCTGAATCAAGAACTAATTTTGACATCAGATCCTTTGTTGAAAAAAATGACTTGGAACCAATTGGTGCCCATCTCTGGAGATCCGCTTGGGACTTGAATACCGACAATGTTAGAGAATTGTACTCTTTGCCAAAGGGAAGAATCTTTTCTAGAGCTAGAGTCTAACAGTATAATATGCTTAATTTTGTTTAACTTGTATATATGGAAATCCTTTTCACATTGACACTTAATATTTTGATAGTTTGTTTTGTATGATCTATGTTTTTAAGTTACTGTGGGCTAATTTCATCTGTGAATCATTATCCTCCATAATTACTGTATATGTTTCATTTGCTAAGCATACGTTTAAAGTGAAAAAAAAATGTACTCTCTAGATGTATGCTAATGCTATTGACGTTCTCGTAAAATTTATCAACAGCTTACGTGACTGTTGCAATGAGTGAGGTATTAGATGCAAGAAGGTTGGAACTCCGAGAGCTAAATCTTAAAAGGTGGGACGGAGAAGAGGGACTCTTTGCTGTTAAAACCCCACTTGATGCTAGTTTAAAGAAGAATACAGCTTTTATCAAGAAGGTCAAAACAGGTATTACAAAAGATAGTGAAAGTTCCCTTGTGGATTCAATTAGGACAACTTCATTGCAGAGATATATTAATGAAATAGCAGCGGCTTTGAGTGAAAGCTTAAGTAGGGTCAATAAAGCAAATGATATTACAGCAGCAATCGAAGTCACCAGTGCTTTACACTTGCGATTTGGTGAATTATTTACACCATTTGTTGGGCTTTATTGTGTACATACTGCAGTGATTGATGAGCAATTAAATGAACGTGATCTGAAAGATAAGTTAGACAGAATCAAGAATATTTTAAAGATAACGATGGATTTTTATGTCTGTGGACTATTCAGAACTCAAAACGATTTCCCAAGAGATGAATTACCTCTATATTTGAAAAAACTAGAGAAAAATAATAAGTCCAATGTATCTATTATAGTGCCAATGTTGAAAGAGATTATGGGATACGAATTCACAAAAGGTTTGACACTAAACATAGTTTCATCATTCTTGAAAAGATATGAAAATTATATCACAGATACTAGCAGTGAATTGATTGATCAAGAAACAAAAGTTTATTTGAAAAAGTTGTTAGACTCATATGTGAAAACCGCCGTTAAAAACACGGAGAAGTTGTCACAGACCATTCAAAAGGATGAGCTAAGATCTCATACAATTTCGATGAAAACAGGGAAAGTTCTAGATGACTTGGTCGAGTCCATTGATGGAATGAAGGTAACTCTAAATAAATTTAACTCCTTCTGTGAAACTGCGTGTCCAATGCTAAATCTTGAATTGCCAAATTTGAAAAATCAAAAATTGGATAAACCTTCATCTTCTACTACAATTATAATCAGCAATAAATTACAAGACAATGCTAAACAAGAGCAGAAATGGGAACTTATATGGGAAACTGAAGAAGTTAAAAAATTTTATGAGGATATACCATTGTTAGAGGATTTGGTAGAAGAGAAGTACATTACAGGTAACGCTGATGCAGGAGAACAAATTAATCAGGATAGAGGTAAATACATTGAACAATTGCTAACATCTTTAGAAAGTGCATCCACTTCTGACGAAATCAATCAATTAGTCGCTTTTTACTGGACCAAAGGATTAAACAACAATGCAAGTAAAAATAAAATTTACCAGTACTTCAAAACCATTGAAGATGTAGGAAAATTTAGAAAAATAGCAAGATTTTTGAAGATTAATGAAAAGCATTTCAGTAAATGTATTATTGACATTAACGAGAGGTTAGATAAAAGCTTTAGATTCCAAATTCATCATGATGACTTTGCCGCAAAGGAAATTTTGATTTTCAGTGAGTTAGTCAAATTTAAAATGATCCCGATCTATGTGCTATTCCACAAATTAAGAACCTTGATTTTAAATATTGATGTGAATGGTAATATAGATTTATTAACATTGTTATTTGAAGGTTGTGGTAAAGTTCTACAATATGATCCTGATTATAGCGAAAACACAAATGAAATGATTGATTTATTGAAAAAAGTAAAAGATGAAAGACATTTCATTCATAGCGATTACCAGGCAGTCAGAGTGTTTTTATTTTCATTGAAACCCCCATCAGTTAAAAAATTCTACAAAAAACCGATATTGAGCATAGAAGAAAGGTTTATCAATCAACTAGTTAGACAGTATCTCAATATAAATAACTTCAAAGAGGTTTCTGATTATTTAGAAAGAATGGATTGGAACAACAAGGAAGTCGCAAAGTGTATCTATCAATCCCTGAGCAGGCCAGACACGATCAATTATATCAATATATCTGCGCTCGCTAAATGTGTTGAAGCACTATCTATCAAAATTCATCCAGGTATATATGTCAGGGTCATTGATCAACTTATAGAGGACATCAGCATTGGATTAGAAGTTAACGATTACAGAGATAATAGAAAAAGATTGTCACAAGTCAAATATTTGATCGAACTAAGTAATTTAGGCCTGATCAAAAGTGAACAAATTATAAAGATTATCTATAAAATTGTCACTTTTGGACATGAAAGTGGTGTTCCAAGTCCAAATAATGCGAATGAACTCGATAAGCCAAATGATTATTTTAGAATAAAGCTGGTTACTGCAATAGTTAAGTCTATAAACTTCAAAAAGTTTGAAAGCAAGGACGATTTTGTAACTTTTTTGAGGCTATTTGATTACTATTTGCTCACGAAAGTTTTGCCCATTCCTATTGAAATTGATGATGAGATCATATATTTGGTTAAGCGTGTTAACGAGGAATTAGATATGGACTTGGAGAGATCTAAAGATATCGATGATGCTTTAATCAATTTGCGCAGATCCATGGCTGAGAAAGGATTGAGAAGTGAGGTCAAAGAAAAAACAAAGCAGGATACCGAAGAAGAGGAAGAAGAAGAAGATGATGATGATGATGATGATGATGACGAGGATGATGGGGATGAAGATGACGTTGAGGGTGATCTTGATGGAAATTACAGTGTGTATGATGATGACGACAATTCAGGGACAGATGAAGACGGCTATAATGATGACGATGATGATGGCTTAGGTTTAAGTAGCAAGAACAAAAGCGACGACGAGAATGATGGAGAAGAAGAAGAGGAAGAAGAAGATGATGATGATGATGACGAAAGTGAAGAAGATGATTTAGACGACGAGTATGACGAAGAATACGATGAGAGCAATGATTTTGACAAGCAGGTGGAAGAGCAATTTCAAAGGGAGATTGAAATGGAGCTGAACAGCATCATCAGTGAAGAGATGAAGAGACCTAAAAAGAACTTAAACTTGAACTTCAACAGTAAACTGAGTGACAGGATGACTGGTGTGTCTGCTACTAGTGGTTTAGACACCCATGTTTCAGATACATCTGTCAGCTTTGTTCTTTTACAGAAGCCACAAGGCACTAAGCAGAGAGAAGCCAAGATGCTAGAACTGCCAAAAGACACATCGTTTGCCAAAAACTTCATCAAGAAATCCGAAACACTAGCTGATGAGAAGGAACGGATCAAATCTATCGTGCTGAAGACCATGGAGGGCTCTTCCAGCGTCTGAATTGAGCCTCTGCACAAGGGATCAACTTGGAGATCCGCTTCATGAGCGTTTATTCAGCCAATCATTTTGCTGATGCCGGCGAGTTGAGGAAAAAAAGTTTTCAGCGCTTTCAAACATCACGGTAGTTGAACTGTGTGCTTAAGTAAAGAATATGTCATCAACGTTGAACGTTTTCAGATACACTGCGCTTGTTGCAGGTGTTGTGTACGGATTCTCCACCGATTTGTCCCTTCAAAATGCTGCAGCAAAGAAGGCTGAAAAGCATGCTTTTGACAAAAAGACCAAATTGATTGAAGAAGCTAAGGCACAGTTTCAAGCGCTTCATGCGCCAAAGGCTGTTGCTTCCACTGAATTCAACTTAGAGGACCCTAACCTAGATTTCGCCAAGGCCATCGACAGTGCCATTGCTTCCTTAGAATAAATCAAAGCTACATAACAAAGATCTTGATAGGTATAAGGATTTAGCAAAAAGGATTATAAATGGTACCACATATTCATTCTGTTCTAACTAGTTGTCAGGTGTTCCAGGTATGTTATGAGTACACCCACCATACATAGATTTATTTATTCGTTTATTTATTCCCTCTTTTTAAATAAAAAAAGAAGAAACTGGTATTGCATGGAAGCTGCGCTTCACCTGTAGATCGCATTGGCAGCATTAGTAGAAGCTGGAGCAGTGAAGACGCTGTGAAATTTTTGCTAACTTTGGTTGTCTTGATTGTGAATTTGACATTCCCCCCCTTTTCTTTTACTTTCCCCACACAATTAACTTTGTTCTTACAGTAAGACAGCCAAAGACGTAGATTAGTGTGCTGGTGCTCATAGAAGATGTACTTGAGGAATATATCACGCTGTGTCAACAAGCAAGGACGATTGTTTACGGCCCAGTGCAAACTACAGAGGGCGTTTTCTATAAGTTACAATAGCCAAAGGAGACTGTTTTCCCATCATCATAACTCTCCAACAACACAGCAGCACCAAAAAAGATTGAATTCTAATAATGGATTTATAGCCAATCATTATGCTAAAAGGTATTTGTCCTCCTCTAACGGTGATTCATTCAAGAAATTCAGATCTTTCAAAAGTGGAGATCAGTATTCAAAGAAGTTTTTCAACGAACTGGTAGATTACGCTGTGTCTGTTGCTTATCTGCCAAAGGACCGCGGCAGCAGTGATATTAGTAATGATGAAGGCGGTGCTTTTATTCAAAATTTCAATAGATTAAAGCCAATGTCTGACTCCGGTGAAGATAATTTTATTATTGCATTCACAGAAATTGGGTTGATTGTTGGTGTGCTAGATGGGGTTGGCGGCTGGTCGGAACAGGGATTTGATTCCAGTGCCATTAGTAGAGAATTAGCAGTAAATGTTACCAAAGTTTACTTAGAAAATCCTGCATTGAAGCCAATAGATATCTTGAATGAGGCATATAGTCTCGTTAAAAGCGAAGGTGTTGTTGAAGTCGGTTCCACGACAATCTGCTTTGGCATTATTGATGCTAAGAGCAAAGAATTGAGTGCATTAAATTTAGGAGACTCTTGGTTTGGCGTTTTCCGCAAAATGGATGATAAATACAAATGCATTTTTGAATCAAAGGAACAGACTTATTATTTCAATGCACCATACCAGTTATCAGTTATACCAACGGAATTTCTTGAGCAGGCCAAGAAGAGAGGATCTAAATATTTGATGAATGAACCTAACGAGGGTGATCAATATTCATTTCAACTACAATCAAATGATATAGTCATTTTCACAACAGATGGATTAATAGATAATATTTATCCTGACGACATTGAATTGTATTTAAATGATCAAAAAGATGAGGATTTGTATGAAAAAATTGGTGACGTTAATAAACTAATGGTCAATCAAACAAACTTGTTGAGTTTGAATACAAATTTCAAATCAGTTTTCAGTCAAAGACTTTCGAAGGAAACAGGACAACAGTATATTGGTGGTAAACCAGATGATATTACGTCTGTGATGGTTTATATTAAGTAGTATGGTTATATAATATTAAAGTCAGATCATTCTAAATCTTGCTCAAAACAACCCAATGGTGAATTAACCATAACATAGTACTCACATTTTTCAAATTCGCTGACAATTTCAATTGATGTTTCCGGATGACATTTTAATTCAACGATAGCTGATCTAATGGGACCATTCCAACATTTATGACCATCATTGAATTTTAACTTGTAATGATATTCATCATTATCAAATACTAGATTGCTGAAAGTACCAATCTTGATTTTGGAATTTTTACTATCAATTTGGAGTAAATCACCGTTTAATTTGAGTGAATATTGATAGTTACCAATGTTGTTGGAAATGGCTGAATCTAGAGATCTCAAAATATCATTTGGACCGAAATTTTTAGCTAGTAGATCATTCAGTGTATTTAGTTCACGTTGTTTGCTTTTGAGATCCTTCTGCACTTGCTGTAATCTATCCTCAATTTCTGATAGCGATATAGAAGATTCAGAAATCGACTGAACACCTTTAAAGGAAGCTAGCAATTGCTTGATAAAAGGAATGCCCTTGGTGTCGTCTTCGTTCTTAGGCTGGATGTCTAACTCTTGGATCTCGTCCTTGATGTTTGATATCAAATTACTGACATTGTCAAAGTTCAGTTTTGGCTCCTTCTTATTGGACTTGAAATCTAAGAACAAATTAGATGCCTGCTTCACTGCAGGGTCATTGAAATTGTGGTTATAGTTATCGTTCAGATTATTGAGAATTTCTTCTAGTTTCAACGTGTTTGCGTTGATCAATTTCATTTGATCAAGCTGGGTATTTATCTGTTCGTTTAAATCATTTAATTTATTGATAATATGGTCGAAAGACTGCTTCGATTCATCCTGTGCCACTGATTCGTCTTTCTGCCTTTCCAATTGGTTGCTCGTCAGAGTTAAAGTACCGACTGCCCTATCCAAGTCTTGGATCCTCCTTCGTAATTCATTTTTCACTTCCTGGGATCTTAGCTCGATGTTCTTTTTAACTTTGAGACCTGCCTCAATAAGATCATTGTTCCTTCTGATCTCCTCCTCGTACTTCTGCTGCTCTAAGGCACATGTATTTTCGCAGACGCCCTCCTGCTCGTCAGAGCCGTCGCAGCAGTCGCACACACCATCATCCACCAGGTTGGAGTTGATCAGCTTAGGTTGGAACCCCTCATTTGCGCAGTAGAACCTCCCATTTTCGCACGCGTTGGTGCCAACCTCGTCCGACCCGTCTGGACAGTCACAGTAGTCGTCGTTCACTTGCTCATAGGGAATCACTATGTCTGGATTCCCAATGCACTGAAACGTACCTTGTTCGTTTTCCACGTAATAGTGCACGTTTTGAGGCTCCACACCCCGGATCTTCAATCCATTACAACAATTCGCAACTATAATCCATGCCAGTAGCGCCAATTTCATGACGGGCTTCCTTTTCGAGAAGATTATTGTTAATGTAGTATATATAGGCAAACAGTTATAGAGGGTAAAGAAATTCAATTCATATCCCACGAGTTTGTTGATCCTCTCGTAAACGTGGGATACCTTTGCTTACGTAATCGGTTGGTTTCTATGGAACCGGCAACTTCCCCTTTGGGCTTTTGCCGAGGCCCAGACTGCAAGTCGAAAGTTTTGTTTGCAGAAGATGCAAAGGGGGAAACTTATTATTAGGGACGGTAAGGATATAAGTTCGATGCAGGAAAAGAAGAAGTTGGGTATAATAGTAGTGGAAGTAAATGGCAAGCGATGGTGCAAAGCGAAGTGGTGAGGTATGTGTATAGAAGCGGTAGGGCAGTGCCGAAAAGGGGAAGGTGCAGAGACGCCCACAAAAAAGAGCGATGAAATGGTTCATGGTATAGTGGATAGTGAAATGTATAGCGTGTAAGATTTCATAGTTCAATATGTTCCTACGGTGTCTTTAATAAAAATTAAACAAGTAACTAAAGAGGCAAGACAATTTTAATATGATTTAAATGCTAGTTTAAAAAATAGTCAAAAAAAGTATGTTTCTTAGTCCAAGGCTAGTTAATTTAGATCAATTTAGATGAAAGCTGTGTTTCCTAGTGCTATTTTCGTGATTGGGAGTGAGATTGCCGTTGGTGCTAGATTCCGAACCAGAGGAGGTATCTGTGCTAGACTGTGTCATTGTAGGCGTACTTTGAGAAAACAGATGCCTGGATACTAGTGGCTGACGCTGTTGATTGGCCGACGCAGTCTTGAAATATGGCAACATCACATGTGTACCCGTCTGGTGCGGACTGCTATTGTGGTGCTGATGCTGTTGTAATGACGTAACACCGGGATTGTGTGATATTGTTCTATTATTTGCCTGCTGATGTATGTTAATGTGGTGAATATTATTGTTATAACCATCATACGGAGTGTTGTAGGGTGTATTGAACACGGGTGGCTGGTGCTGGTGCTGCTGATAGTGTGCCAGTGGCACGGGCACACCGATGGTGCTGGGCACGTGACTTCGGTTGACATGTCCATAGACCTGCTGGTAGTAATTGTGCAAGTGCTGGTGATTTAGCTGGTTATACTGCTGATGATTCATAGGTTGCTGCTGCTGTTGTTGTTGTTGTGATGGTGAAAGTTGTGGCGACGTCATTGATGCGATAGGCGGTAACGTGGGCATATGATGACCAGTAGCATTAGATGGATCCAAACCACCACGGTGTTGCTGATAGTGTTGTTGTTGATGTTGATTCATTATTGGCGATGACGTATCTCGTAGTGTCGGCTGTGATGGTTGCGACGATGCGGGCTGCACCAGTGGCGGCATGGAAAACGCTGGAACACTGTCCATGTTCATCTGGGATGTCCCCATGTTCGGGCTACCTTCTTCGCCCGAAGACGAGGAGAAAGGGAACTTGCATTGCCTCTGACCACGGTTGCAGTTTTTGCATACTGGCTTCCTCTCGTCACACTTGATTCGACGCTTGCGGCATGTAAAGCACCCGGTTCTTGATCTGTGCGAAAATGCACGCTGTCGTTTCTTATTTGTGGTATTATTATTCGACTCCATTTCTGCTATTTGGATTCTCTGTAGAATTTTTTCTGAATTAGCTAGCTAGCTAGCTTTTGTGTAGGGCGATGAGAAAAGATACTAAAATTTTTTTTCAGTATTCCAAATATATATATATATATATATATTCAGTACCTGTGTCACAGGATATTATAGTTTGTTTTTCACCTTAGTTTGAATACGTAACTCAAAAAAAAGGTAATAGGAAGAGACGAAAATTTTTTTCAGGTGTAACTTTTGATGGAAGGTGTAGGTAGTGGAAGTTATTTTTTTTTTTTTCTCCCACTATATTAAATGAAGTGATGTAATCTGACCCACCTGCTAACTGTTATCTTTATTCTCGTTATGTGGGGAGAAAGGACAAAAAAACCCCAATATTAAACACATGGGAAAGGTGGATGGTGTCTTTATTTTATATAGTAACGGCATTTCTTTTTGAACTACCGATCCCATTCCCTTAATTAATACCTTAAAATAGTGTGCCATCTCCAGAATAATCCCGTGATGCGGATTAGCCGACAGCAGTTGACGACAGCTGCATGACAAACCCTAATACACATGTAAACACATTACATTATCTGTTTCCATGGTCTCATCTGTACTGCGCACTAATCTTACGCTACTGGCACCAAGGTCAACACAGACGTAGCCTACTATTACATCATCATATTTTGATGCAACTTTTACTCTATCGTTCCCCCGATAGTCTTGGAACTTTCTTTTTTCCCACCACCGCCGCTACACTTTGGTGCCACTTCTATGACGACTGCACTTCAACGGACTACGGTCGTCTATTAGCCTTTCTCTCCTAAAGTTACACGCCTATGCACGCTCCCTGCCGCTAGCGAAAGAACCGGGATGCCATCCTGCAGCGCATATGCAAGGCGTCTATTTTTATACGTTTGTGATTATGTACATGAAATAGGTACATGAAGTTGTACATGCGCTTTAAATACAGCTTGGAGACGTGATTGAAAGCCATGGAGCAAAAACAGATACACTACCATACAGTGGCTGGTCAGCTGTATTGATACATCATATTCAGACTTGTCATAAGAGATGTTTCCCGATTTGGAAATATGTCAACACTGGTTGCCTAATTGGGACTAGTTTTTTCTTCTTTGGGAAAAAGAGGATCAACTAACTTGCACTAAACAGATATCTAGCACCGGACAACTTGTTTTCACGTATTGGAAAGATTAAGACACATGCTGAGACGTGGATCCGTATGTGTGGATGAAGTTATTGGAGACATCGAGAAGCTGAATGTGGAAAAAGGACAGATCAATCATCTACAACCTGACAGTCAACACCATTACACACCAGCGACCAATAATCAAAACCACGATGCATTAGTATATAAAAGTAA
Source organism: Saturnispora zaruensis (assembly GCA_003705435.2). Classification (NCBI taxonomy): domain Eukaryota; kingdom Fungi; phylum Ascomycota; class Pichiomycetes; order Pichiales; family Pichiaceae; genus Saturnispora; species Saturnispora zaruensis. The sequence continues at coordinate 102,252 of PPIM02000012.1, read as the reverse complement.
TCTGTCAAGGGATACTGGCTTTGAGCCGGATTTGAGCTCTATACTATCAACAGCAGTGGCTTTCAAAGGCATTGACAAATATCTAGGTAATGTCGTTGCAATTGTTTACAAAAAAACACAGGAGCAAAACCTTTCTGCTGTGGTAGTGTCTAAACTTGGCCACGACTTTCACAAATCTCTGAACATATCGCCAGATTCAAAATACAGGCCGGCAATCCTCAACCTCTCTTTTAAAATGCAAAACAGCAGAGTCAGAAAATCACTTGCTGTGGCTCTACTGAAGTCTTTTGGCTCTATTATAGATGATGAGAACAAAGCCTTTGACTGGGATGAAACAAATGCGGGTCGCTTAGCGTCCAAAATGAGTCTAATAAACGAATCAAACTTATCAAAAGTCATCGACGTAATGCACAATCTTGGAATGTTTTCAAACGAAGATTTCGATTCCTATATTGTTGATGTATTATATCAAGATCAACAGCAATTGAATGATTCAAATAACGCGATGGCTTTTCTATTGGGAAACCAACTAGATCAGCTTTTCGATCCCCTGACAGAGTATTCTCCTGAACCAACTGAAAGAGCTTACAAACCACCAATCGATAAATCAACAATGGTAATCAATTCCCCTCTTATTGACCAGATTTGTCAAGAGCTGATCACCGTGCAAACAAATTTTACAACAGTAATGGTCAATACACTACAAAAATTTATTGTTCCATTAAGAATAGTGGTCTTGGAAGGCCAAATCTCAAATTACACAACAAGTAAACTCAACCAGTTTTTACCCCCAACAATTGACGAAGTTACCAGAATCAACTGCATATTTTTAGACATGCTAAAACTGGCCCAACCTTTTGGCGCATATGAAATGCTGAAAGCTTGTGGTACCACAATACCCTATTTTTATAAAGCCTTAATGCGTAACCAAGCTGCCACTAAAAATTTCAGAGATAACTTTATTCAACTGTGCAATGATTTGAAGGCTTGTGGTAAAGAAAACTTAATGACCATTCACAAAAAGGATATTGATGCTGTTGTTCATTCTTCTCTACATTTGACCAAATTAAGATTAATTATTCATAGATTATTCAAATCAATAGATTGGAATCAGTTTCCAAAGTTGAAACAAAATGTAGACCAGTTTGTTCAATCTTGTGACAACACTATTTCATCTTTTGCAAATGATACATTGAAACCTTACAATAATCGTATCTTTACCCCAACTGGTAAAATTCTTGCTGAAGTTGCTAAAGGTTGGCCTTTAGAGTTACAATATGGCTGGTTGACAAGAAGAGTTGTTGCTGTTTTTGATGCCACAGATTTATTAAGTAACGATATCAGTCAAAATAGAGGTGTCATCATTATATTTAGTGATCATATTTTATTTCTTAGTATCACTGATGATAATCAATATTATAAAGATTACTGGCAAGCAACTTCAAATTTGACTTATAAGCCATCAGTTTCCGATATTTTAATGCACTCCCTTACGAATGAGACTCCATTTAATAATTTGCCAAATATGAAAGTTAAAAATTGGATACAAATAAATGATGTTGATGCTTCACACTATAGAGATAATTTTATTAAGTTTTTTGATTCGAATCAATCTGATTTTTTCAATATGTATCAACTGGACCATACATCTGGTAAGCATCTATCTGAAACTATAGCAAGATCGAAAATATTGAATAAATCACAATCATTCCATTTATTTATGGGTAATTCAACTCTTCGAAATTTATATTATGTTACTCACAATAATACATCTTATCACTTGGAAGAATCAAAATCACCTGTTCTGGTATTGCTCAATACAAGTTTCAATCCAAACGATTTACTGCAAAAATATCCTCAGTGTCAATGTATTCTAACCTTGAATTTTAGTAATGAGAACAATAAAAAAATTGTCATTGATGGATTAGTATGCTCAAGTTCAAATAAAACATTTCAGCTGACAGTAGATGATTCTAATTTAGAGTTTATTCTCACAAAATTGATTATAAGTCTATTAAATGTGTGTTATGAACCTTCAAATAAATTAAAGTCCATTTATATCTCAAAAATAAATGAGATTATTATGAACAAGTTACTACAGCTCATTGATATGAAAGAAGGCTTAATGCTCAAAGCAAAGAATGAAATTATTGAACAGGCAAACAAGGCCAGGATAGAGAGTGACATTGTTTTAGAACAATCTTTAAAAAAGACAAATACATTAGATGTGTTGGAGCAGCAACAAGGATTAAATCGATCAAACACGACTAAAGTGAGTAAATTACCGTCCAAAGATCGCCATAAAAAAAGAAAATCATCAATTTTCAGCATATTTTCAAGAATAAAATCACAAAAGGAACCGTACAAATCCCACGCGTCTCAACAGTATCAAAACACTGTCTACAAACAACCCACAAGTAATACTGAATTGTTAAAAATTGAAGAAACACCTGTAAACGAAACCGAAGGAAGTATCTATGTTAATTCAAAATTTGAATTTCCGATGGAGGAAAATGCAAACTCGAAAGAAAATAACGAGCCATTACTGAAGGGTGTTAGATACGCAAAGTTGAATGATTTTGATGGAAGTGGAAAAGGTTATAAAGATTCAATTGATTTAATGGCCAAATTGGAGATTTCTGATGATAAGGAATCTTCAGCTGATAACTATGATGATTTATTTGATATTACCAATAATAATATGAAACTTGAAATACCAAAGAATTCATCCCCTAAAAAACAAATGCAGCTAAATGAAAATGTGCCAAATAGCTATGAAATTCCTAAATATACCACCTCATCAAAGAATAAATCTTTGAAAAGGTCCGATTCATATTATGTCAAATTTCAAAAAATGAGATCTGAACAAGAAAAGTCTATTCAAAAGAATGGTATTTCGGATATTTCTGCATTATCGAATTTAAATGCAAACACTTCAATTACAAGCAAGCTTTTATTATCCTCGCCATCTGTCAATAGAAAATTATCATCAATCGATTCAACAGATGATGGCAGTGATAATTGGATTCAGTTTGGAAGCAATGGAGATTTAACTTCTATAATAGCCAAATCCCCAAAGACCTTAATAAAGCAAACGTTTCAACCACAACGATTGCCAGTTAGTAATGAACGTGTTGAGCTGATAACAAAAAACAATTCAATTATTAAAACACAGGTAATTTCACATAAAAAGGCTGCATCCGTCAAGTTGATTTCATCGTCCATTGTTAGAAGAGCGACGCAACCTATTAAACCTAAGTTCAAAAGTTCAACTGAGGAACTCAATTCATTTTTGAATTCTGCAACTGAAAACCATCATACTAAAAGTTCAAGTATCTATGAATTCAATACACAGTCAGAAGTTGGTGAACTCAACAATACTAGAAACACACTAAAGTATGGATCTGTTTATACTCCTTATGATTCATCGCGCAACATGAACTCGTTGACAAAGATAGAGGCACCATATAAGCAAAACACTGCAAAGCAAGAAAATGATATTAATTCCTTTAGTGAATCAAGCTTTGATTTTTTTGAAAGTATAAATTTGAGCTCTTTACCGAATGATTCAATCGATCTGTCAAAAAATGAATTCAATCACTTAACTCAGCCTCATCTAACTCACTTATCAAGCGAAACCATTAACGAAAGTCCAGTTTTACCGGAGGCCCCAAGCGAAAAAGATTATCAATTTGTTCCAATTATTGTTGAGCCACTGCAGGTAGATATTACGCAGCCCGATGACTTTGACACATCATTATGCTCTGTATTGAAAGAAACGGCGGAAGTTGAAATGTTAATGAATATCTGGTCGAAGGGTACTGATGCGTCATTCTTAAAAAGAAGTGAAACTATGAAGGGCTTAGAATCACTTTTGAAGGATAAATCATATGCTTATTTGAATGCGGTGTTGAACGAAAGCTACCTTGATAAAAATTTGCTAGTCAGAGATCCAACACATTGGAACTTAACAAAGTTTTGAGATGAATAAAGCAATTGTGGATTGGCACAAGAAATTACAAGGTATTTTTTTTTTATAATCACTGATTTATAAACTATTTACAAGTTTAGTTTAACCTAATCTTCTGTTATTTCTTAGAACCTTTGGTAAACCTTTGACAAAGCCTTTATCATTGTCATTAATTATCAAAAAAACACGACCACTTTGATTCATACGTCCTGTTCTACCTGCTCTATGAACTAAGTCAGCTGAATTTTTTGGAACATCTAGTAAAACAACGTTTCTAATTCCTTGGAAATTCAATCCTCTACTGAGTAGATCTGTGCAGACTAAAATTTTTAAAGTTGGTCTGTTCACATCATCTACTTTCTTAGGAGGCTGTAAAAATAAACCAACTTTTTCCTTACGCTCTTCTATATCACTACTAATTGAAAAGACGTCATGGCCGTACGTACTTCTCAATTTTTCAGCAACTTTAGTGCAGTCATCTTTTGAATTAACAAATACAAGTACCCTCTTTTCGTAGCCCAGCTCAGTACCGTCAGAGTGAATTGCATAAAGAGTTTGAGCTAGAGCTTTCATTTTTGAACCTTTATATGGGTTGAGGGAAGCATTGATTACTCTGAACTCAATGGATTTAGGAATTTTGTGTAAACTTGGGGTTGAAATTGACCTTGAGTGTGGAAACAAATGTTCAATTGTCTTATTGAACTTTGCTGGATACGTAGCTGATGAAAAGACTAGCGTATTCAAATTGTTCATGTTTTTCAAAATGCCATAGGTTTCTTCAATGAAGGATTCGTCCATCAAAGTATCTGCTTCATCAACTACAGCAAATGAAATTGAACCAAAGATCATTCTTGGATTGGATATTGAGTCATATCTTGATAAAGAATGTAACTTACCAGGGGTTGTCACCATAATATCAATGCCCATTTTAAAGTTTTCAATAAATACCTTGAAATTGGAATCTGTGTCCCATTTCAAAATGTTCAAATTCAACGTTTCAGCCATGTGCTCAACAGTAGTGTACACCTGATCAACTAGCTCATGAGTTGGCACCAAGATTACCGATTTTATACCTGAGCGATGTTTGATAAATGGCTGTTTGTCATCAATCTCCATGTTATGAACCAATCTACCCTGTAGTAGTTGTTGCAATAAAGGTGCCAGATAAGCCCATGTCTTACCGCTACCAGTTTCCGCTGCCAATGTGAATACACTGAGAAACTCCGATGGATCTCTCGCATCGTTAATAATCTTGATTGCCGCTGACTGAATGGGGGTTGGTCGAATTATCAAACCGTTCAATTCACCTTCGGTCTTGACTTTCTTAACTGGTGATATGAAGTTTTGTGACCTTAGAACTGTATTCTTCTTGATTTCTTCGATCAGTGCCTTTCTGATCTCTGGCAGAATCTTCAACTGATCAAAATCGTGCACCTTCTCCACGAACTTCGAAATTCCCTCTCTTGCCTTTTCATCTGGTAACGTCAAACCAGAGTAGTTACCAAATTTATACGGCGGGTAGCTATCAGGATTGCTACTCATTGTATCTTTATTATCTCTAAGTAGTCTTGCTTTAGAAGAGGGTATTATTTGTCTTTGAATTTTCGTTCTTTTTCTAAACTTAGCACTCGATGCCAATCTAACATAATTTAAGCTCAGTCCAAAACCTTTGTTAAGGCCTGAAACAACACCAATCATACCTATATATGATAAACTAAAACGCTTATAGATAGATCTCTATATATAATGAAAAATTTTAGTATAGTGAAAAATATGCGTGGCGCATTGTTTACTTACGTAAGCGTAAGTGGCTGGTGCGCTGAGCGAATTTTCCGTTTTAAGAAAAATCTTTTAACTTTATAAGGTAAACATCAAGAAAAGCAATTGATATTGAGCTCTAGGTAGCAAACAGATGAGTGAACGCAGTGTCATTGAGTCAAAGACGGGCAAAAAGGTATTTACAAAGTCATATCGATCGATTACACCGCATCGGAAGGAGCCAAACGTGTTTCATAGGCTTAGTTTACACGCGTCAACAATCAGTAAGGATGACAATAGACCAGCAGCTAGGAGGAACTGGAAGTTCAGCGACTTCGAGCTAGGTAGGAAGCTAGGCAAGGGGAAGTTTGGTAAGGTGTACTGTGTGCGGGAGCGCAAGAGTGGATTTGTGTGTGCAATGAAGGTGATTTCCAAGAAGGAGATCTTATCGTATCATGTGGAGAGGCAGTTTGTGAGGGAGATCGAGATCCAGGCCAATGTGAAGCACATCAATTGCTTGTCTTTGTACAGTTGGTTTCATGACGAGAAAAACGTATATCTGCTGCTAGAATATGCAGCCAACGGCGAGTTGTACAAGATGCTCAAGGAGAAGAAGCGGTTTGACGACGTGAGAGCGTCGTATTATATATACCAGGTTGCGCAGGCGCTTGACTACTTACACGGAAAGCACATCATTCACAGAGATCTCAAACCAGAAAACATCTTGGTTCATTTCAACAATGTGATCAAGCTCTCTGATTTTGGATGGTCTGCATACAAGACAGAGAACAACAAGAGAAACACCATGTGTGGCACGCTAGACTACCTCCCCCCTGAAATGGTGGAGGCAAAGCCACACGATAGCAAAGTCGACGTTTGGTCTCTAGGCATCCTATTGTACGAGCTACTGGTGGGCAAGCCGCCGTTTGAGGAGGAGCAGTCAAATCTCACATACAAGAGAATTGCCAAGGTGGATTTAAGAATACCGTCATATGTCAATACTGAAGCTGCAGATTTGATCCGGAGATTGCTAAGATACTCTCCAAAAAAGAGAATTTCTCTTTCAGAGGTGCCTCACCATCCCTGGATAGTCCGAAACCGTGCTCTGTGGAATAGGCTTAGAGAATAACTCCCTACATTGCATTTCTTCATCAGCAGCTCTCTGCTAAACCGAAGACGGAAAAAGACGGACATAAGAGGCCCACAATAGTATAAAGATCAGCAAATTCGGACATAAGCCGCAGTTCCTTGACGGGTGTCGGTGTTAGCTGTCGCCTTAAATAGCTGATGCGTCTTCTATATAAGGTGAAGACAAGCTTCCAAGTTGTTCAGGGTAATAGCAGTATTCAATCAATATAAAAAGAATTATTATGATGCTTAGAAACTCAATGTTAACAGCTGTAAAGGCCGGTTCGTTAGTGAACGCCAACAGATTGGCGGCCAGGTCTCTTGTGCCAATGGCCTCTATTGGAATGAGAGCTCCATTCATCAGAGGTGCACGTCAGTACTCAACTGAGAAGCCGAAGGAGCCATTCAGTGAACAGGATTCGCTAAGAAGATGGAGAGAATATCCTTATCGCTATGGAAGAGGAGGCAGATCATTCTGGAGATTTATCTTTGGTGCAATGTTTGTAGCCTTCTTGGCTAAATGGGCATTTGGTCCTTCCTGGGGCATGTATGGCGGCTGTGACAGCTGGGGAAATCAGAACTACTACAGAAAGGTCACAGATGAACAGGGTAATGAGAAATTTGAAAAGATCGATTATGGTTACGGCTGGCGTAAGCATGGCAGAGATTCAGTTAAACAGGATTTCGAAGAATTTAAAGAATTCAAGAGATGGAAAGAAGCTAGTAAAGAGCTAGACAAAAAAGGTGGTATCTAATGGCTTGAGTTAACTTAGCTTTAGTTCACCTATGTCTATTTGTTCCTTGTCTAAGATTGAGCTCTTGAAATTATAGATTGGCATCAGCCTTAAAGGTAACCAGTCCGCGTAACCATTTTGTTTGAAAATCACCAACGTGATTTTGTTATTGATGAAATAATTTGAAATGTCCCTGTATAAATTTAATAAACTAGTAATGTTATGAGTTTCCCCCTCATTGAATTCGTACTCATTGATGAATTCGACAAAATGTTCAATTTTCAATTTGAAGTTCTTGAAGAACTCAAGTAAATAGGCTAGGAATGCTTGCTGGTTTGCTTCAAATTCTTTCTCATTCAACGATTCATAGATTGTATAACATCTATCAAACCCGACTTCAAACTCTTCAGCACACAATTCATTGCTTTCATTTTCTTCATGTTCCAACAATTTATCCCATTCAATTTTTTCATTGAATATAAAATCAGAGTAATACTCCTCCATAATGACATTAATGTTGGATATCGTTCCGTTTTGATATTCAAGATAGAATTGGACATTTGGTGATTGTCTTAAATAATATAACCTGCTGTTTATTGTTTCATTATCTAGAATGTCACTTTTGAAATAACCAAATACTGGTATTTCGATGACTTTGCCGGTATTACTAGAATCAGGCAAAAATCCATAGTTAACAAAGAATTTGTTCAAATCTTCTGACTGTGAATAAGATATGAAAATTTCAAACTCTTCATCTAATAATTCCTTTTGCAGTTTACCTATGTCTAGCATCAAAAGAATATCGTTATTTGATTTATCTATGTCAAAAAACGCATTCAGCTTATTGTTATCATGGTTGACAAAATCAAGCACAGGAACAAGTGTTACATCAACATAATAATCTCCATCTGTTTGATCACTTTCTTTTGACCTGGGTATTTCAAGGGTTCTGGATCTAACAGCCGCCTGTAACTGTAAAATTTCACTTAATTCAATCTCAACATTGAACTCGTTAATTATCCAGTTCTGTAACTCCTCCCATTTGTCATCAAGCAAATCTAATCCAATTGCAGTTATCATTGAATTCCCGTCAAACGAACTTAAAAAGTCGTCTAATAGTAATTTATTATCGCTGTTCAAGTTAGGCACCTTTGTGGAAAATAAAACATTGAGGTATTGGTTAATGGATAAATCGTTATTGAGTTTTAATAATACCGAATAACCTAATAAATAGCCAATTATGATAGTAGTTTCACTAATATTGTTCAACTGACAATATTCATTCAAGCACTTTTTTACGATATCTGAATGTTCTTTTTCCAATTCCATTGTCATAGTCTTTAATGTGTTGATATTGTAAGTAGAGGTACTCGGAACCCTCAATAGCTCTACATACTCTTTTTCATTGAATACAGACGGGTCGTCTATTGTATAAAAGACGCCAACTCCACTCGATTCAGTTGATCTTATAACTAATTTTTCATGATGCTTGACGCCTATTGATTTACACCATGACTCTAATTTAACGCAGCCTTGAATACTGGGAGAAAACATGTTGCTTTGATAAAGCAATTTCTTAAAATGATAAGAGTATAAATCTAAACGAAGAAGAGTTACACTAGCATTTAAACTTTATAAATTACAAAAATTTTTATACGATAGTGGAATTTTATCAATGTATTTAAAATATCATCAAAGCTGGCTTAAATATCATTTAAGAAATTAAAATGTTGGAGGAAATGTTTTCAAATCTTTGTGAAGAGATTTTAATGTAAACTGTCAAAAGCTCTTGGTATAAGCCACTATTTTCTTGTGACAATTTATTGATATTTTTTGCATCTAGGACCCAAACAATACAGTTATCACTAGCAGCCATGTATTTAATACTTTTGCCAGATTTGGTTATGATAATATCACCAAATAATGTCAGAGGCAGTTCAGAACTTTTAATATCAAAATTCAAGTTGTTGAAACTGATGTCGAAATTTATCATACCCTCTTCAAACAAAAATAAGCATGGTTGGTTGATTGATTTATCATAAATTACTTCCCCTTCTTTATAATTAACTCTTGTTAAGTACTTTACAAGTTGGTTCCAAAATACTTCATCTGTTTTATCACTAATTCCTTGGATTATTTGTAAAATTAGATATAACGGTTGCTTTGATGTTAACGAAGTTTTCCTATCCACACTGGACTTCGTTTTCATCAATTGATCATGCTGCTTTTGCTCACGCTGATATTGTTTGTTTGCTGCATACATAAAATTGTTAGTTCTTGGCGTTCCCATGGACATTATTGGTGAACCACTGAAAGTAGGCTGGCTATTATTGATGAATGTTGAGTTAGACATTATCAATTGAGACTTTTTCTTATCACTAGAAGATTGCTGCTGCTTTTGGTACAGCAAATCCTTATAATTTTGCAAAAATCTATTTTCACACCATTCCAAAGCAGAGTTCAAATTGTTGAACATTTGAATTCTTTCATCGTGTTCTTCATCTTCCCATAAACCGCAGAATTTTAATGACTCGACAATACCTTTAGTATCATCGATTGAAGAAATTAAGAAGTAGCAGTCTCTTTCAATCAAGAGATTTCTAATTCTCTTAAACCCTTCAGCTGCTGAGAAATCAATTGTTAAGACGTTATTCATGTCTAGAATCAGGTATTTGATTGGCTGTTTGTTGAAATTTGCATACTCAAACATACTCCTAATTTCGCTCTCCAATCCTCCAATTGAACCAAAAAATAAAGAGCCGTTAAGTTTCAGGATACATATTTGACGACCAACAGCTCTAAGGAATGCCTGTTGTTTCGGATGTCTGACAACAATAGATTTAGCATACTCACCTGTATAAATTTCACTGATGACTCTCTTTGAGCCGGCCTCAATGACAAATGAAAAGCATGCTAACAAAATACCAACGATAATACCTATAACAAAATCTAATGCACCCATTGTAATAACAATGATAATGATTGTTGCGTACTCGAATTTTCTTAATCTGCCAATGGTATCCCAAATGGCTTCCTTTAATAATTCATAACCAAGTAAATAAATGAGCGCACCAACAACGCCAACTGGAATATATCCAATAAGGACAGGACCTGCCACTAAGATACCTCCTGTAGCCAGTGCTAACATTACACCACTTAGTCTAGAGTCTGCGCCTGCTCTAATGAACAAGACAGAATTAGTATAGACAAGATAATTTTGAATGGATCCAATCATTCCACTAACTGTATTAGAAATTCCATGAGCAACCAATTCTCTGTCAACATCGTACACATCCATGCCTGAACTCAATGCTAATGCAGGAACGTTAATAGGCACATGAAGGACACCAAAAAATGTTAACGCAAACATTGTTGGTAGCTGATCAAGAATTAAAAACCAATCACAAAGTTGAAAATCATAATATTGATAGAATGAATACCATGGTTCACTAGAAGATTGAGCTGGGAAAATCCAACCGTAATCTCTTGCGAGCTGCAAATCCCAACTTGGTACCAAAAAGATAAGCAAGTGAATGACTAAAAACACGACAATGAAATAAAATGGCACAATTAAAGGACTGTGAATTTTCTCTTGGAGGACAACCAAAATTGTTGCAAGTCCTAAAGGTATAGTCCACTGAAGAAAAGGTAAAGGCTGCATTAAATACTTAAGCGTTGACAAGTTGTATTCAAGACCACCTTCAAGCCTGGAAGAAACTTCAATACCAGTAATGACAAGAAAATAACCAACACCACCGATACAGCCAACTAAAAGATGTCTTGGGAAAAACCCAACTAGTTTACCCAATTTGAATTTGCCCAAAATAAAGAAAGAAACTCCAGTAATGATAGAAGAAACAGCAAAGGCAAAGATTGTGGTTGATAATATTTTGGCGTCGGCTGATGGATCATTAGGGTTTTGCAAGTTCAACATAATATTAGTAGCCATTTGATGGAAAAATGGAGTGACTTCGATCATTTCAGATCCAATACCACTTTTGAAAGCAGATCCACCTAGCGAGTAAACCAACTGAGAAATGACGGTGGAAACGTAAAACATTGACAGGCCTGAGGGTCCCATCTTGCTGAAGACGGCCTCACCTATAGGGAACATGATCATACCATAGGAGAGACCGTCCAAAACGTTCAAAAGTACGCCTAGAAACACCGCTGGCAAGTACCCCACTGGTTGGTAGATGCATTTGGTCAATATTGTTTCCCTGTCGCTGTTTTTGATATCATGGAAGGTTGATTGGCACACCTCCAGAACGCTTTTCTTGGCAACTTTTAGGGATTCCAGATCTCTATTGGTGTTGTTTGGTGAGGCCGAGCTTTCGAACGCGTTACTGGCTTCGTCACTGTAGACAGAGCCGTAGTTGGTAAAAGATCGGTTGTTGGGGACGTCGACATACGTGGAATCTTGGTGGCTGTTGTTCTGGTTGTTGTTCCAGCCATTGTTCAAAGATTCGGCACTGAAAGACTCGTCCATCGGCTGGTTTTCCAGCTCTGAAACGCCCACAGTGGCCAAGTCGGCGGTGTCTTCGTGCACTGAGTTCGCTGTGTGCACTACATGATCTGGCACGGGAGACAGAGCGTCTGGTTTGAAGCTCGAGTACACAAAGCTTCTGGATAGTGAAAACTGGCCCTGTCTCTGCGACGAGAGCCCGTCAAACGCTGAGGGAATCGAAATACGTCTGGATGGAGACGAGATTCCCATTGGTGACGGCATAGGATACTGTTACTGCTGTCTTTAGCTAAAGAGACGCCATAGCTTAGCTTCACACTTTTTATGATCTGCGTAATCGGCCTCTGTAATCAGCTAGCAGCGGCATTGGAAAAATCTATCTTATAGATAAGTGAAAAAAAGGTACAAAACATACTACAAGGCCAGTGGACAGAGCCAATCATGGGGGAGATGAGGGGGCCTACAATTCGTCCTTGGTGATTTCAGGAGCCTCGGATGCAATTTCTCCTTGGTCAGCAGCTTCATTTTCGACCTTCTCGACTTCGATTGATCCAGATTTCTGAATGGTGATTGGGACCACTGGTCTGTCGCCGTAGGAGGTCTTGGTAGTCTCAATCTTCTGCACCACATCCAAACCCTCGACAACCAGGCCAAACACAACGTGACGGCCGTCTAACCATGGGGTGACGACGGTGGTGATGAAAAACTGCGATCCGTTGGTGTTTGGGCCAGCGTTGGCCATGGACAGCATCCCTGGTCTGTCGTGCTTGAGCTTAAAGTTCTCGTCTGGGAACTTGGCGCCGTAGATCGACTTACCACCAGTACCATTGTGGTTCGTGAAGTCACCACCTTGGATCATGAAGTTCTTGATCACTCTGTGGAACGAGGACCCCTCGTACGAGAGCCCTGGCTCGTCCGAAACCGACAACTGGTAGAAGTTCTCAACCGTCTTTGGCACAACGTCCCCAAAGAGACCAATCACGATCCGGCCTAGCAACTCCTTGCCTTGCACAACGTCAAAGTAAACCTTGTGGGTGATCGCTGGAAGCTCCTGCAACTCACCGCTTTGCGCAAAAATCTTGCTTGGGAACATCAGCACTCCTAACAATAAAACCAATAGCGTCGCAAACAGCTTCATATTGTCCATATTCTATTATCCAATTAGTAAACCACCCGCCCTCCAGATGGTGAAATTTGGTGACAACGAAAAGTTTCCCAGTGTGGCAGACGTGCTCAGCACTGCAAATCATTGCTTTACAAGTTTCGAGTTTATTGCTTTATTTTTATACAAATACTTAGATCTGGAGCTTGTCTATGGTATAAGTGGCTTTCTTACTTTCACTAGTCAAGCTGTTGACGTCACCAATACTCAGAAGCAAGGACGACTTGCTCTGGTCTTCGGTAATGTTGTCGCTGGAGGTACTGGCATGCTTGTCCTTCTTCTTGTTCTTACTCTTCCTTGTCTTTTTGCTGCTGGACTTCTTGGCCTTGGCATTGAGCAGCGCCTGCTCAACCAGCACAGCTAAATGCGAGTCTTCCAGAAGGTCGTCCACTTTGTCCTTTGTCTGCTGGATCAGCCTGTCGAGCTGTGATTCGTCCTTGGAGTAATGTAAACTTAAAACCAACCCATTGGAGTCGATGAATGAGTTCAGAATCTCATAGCCTGTGTTCAACCTGAGAATTCTGTTGATGATTTTGTTTAGGTCAAAGTCACTGGTGTCCTTTTCGCTTCTTTTCCTTTTCATTAGCCTGATTGTCTCCTTGGTGATCTCGTCTGTGGAAAAATCGGTAATCATTCTAGAAATTATGTCTCTGAAGATCTCATCGTTCTCAACAATGCTTAACTGCTCAATCAAATCGCCACATGGTATGTTGACACAAGTCACAATCGCTTGTCTCAGCAACCTAGGAGACACTTCCAAAACCTTGAGCAACCCATGAGTGAACTGTCTTGGGAACAAGGGATGCGTTAAAATATATGTGATCCCCATCTCAGGAATTTCCTTCTCTGAATCTAAACTCAGTCTTTGAGTCTCCTCATCAAAATCAAATAACATTTTGGTGACTAGCTTGAAAAATTTAGGATCGACAATCCTGTCACTGTCAAAATCGTAAACTTTGAAGTTGTCAAAGTCTAAGTTGGAGTCCTTTTCACACTTCAAAAAGGCGATTATAGATTTTTGTAGTTTGTTAATGTCACCACTCTTTTTATTACTTTTCAAATTGTTGTATGCGTTTATTAATTCATCACTCTTTTTCTTCATCTTCAAATTCATACCTTCCACATCATCGATTTCTGGCGTCTTTTGATTAATATATTGTGTAAAGGCAATAAATGTGTCTTTTGTAATGACCGTTTCCTTTTTACTACCAGGTAATGCCTTACCAAGAGCATCACTTAGTTTTCCTAATCCTGTATCAACTGAGACATGTTGAATCTGGGCATAGTTTTCCTTATAATTTTTTAAAATTAATAATGCAAATGTAACCTTGGATCTCATTGTATTACCCATTACAATAGGAACATTCAACAAGGTGGCCGTTCTAGGTGGCTTCACAGAGCCCAATTCCTTTGATCTTGGATACAAATCCATGGAGGATAGTAGAGCGTTGAACTTTAAATCAATCAGCGCCAATGTACTACCCTTTGTGACTAAAACTCTATTTGTTGATGCGACCATTATTGAAGTTAATGAATCCACTGGTTCCTGTTCAAAAACAGCATCTATGGACACGGATTTCTTGATGGCTACATTTGGTAATTCATAGGAAGTAAGCATCATTTTCGATGCGTTCAAGCAAACCAACTTACCACTTGGATCATATGCAAACTGTGAGTTGCTGCTACCTTCATTTGAAGCAGGTAAAATGGAATTAAAAATTTCAAGAATTTCATTATTTTTAATGGAGTGAATTTTGACATTCAAAGACTTATCATCTTTATCCTCAAGTGTAAGCAGTAACGTTTCAACTTTATTTGATCTTGAATCCAGTTTCAAATCTTCAGGCTTGATGAATGTACTGAAGATTAAAGATTTTGCGTTTGATTTGACAATATTTTCATTTTCAAATGTCAAAGAGGGAGCAGAATGTTCTTCATCTAAGCTGAATTTCCAAACGCAAATGTCGCCGTTGGAATGCAATGAGTAAACGAACTCACCGGTTTTTGAAAACTTGATATTGAGAATTTCATTTGACACAGTGATGAGTTTATCTTTGACGACTTTGAAATGTTCTGGCTCTGATCCGTTGGTTCTTTCCTCTTCGTTGACCACACTGTCCTCCTCATTGTTGCTGACGCTGATAGACTCTTCCTTACCGTAAGAGATGAATTTCATTTTGAACTTGTTACGTTCAGTGAACCCAATAACGAACATCTTTACGTCGTCACTTAGTTCGTATGAGTCCATGCAGGAAACTTTTGTTTGCGGAGAAAGCGAGTGGGACCACACCATCTTTGGAGATGGTCTTGTGATAAAAGTACCTAGAAAAGATCCACTGATACTTATGTCAAAGGTGTTTGATGTGGGATCAATGATGTTTGATGTCTTGCAAACGTGCAAAACATCTTCCTTCGGTGGTAACCGTGGAAGATTTGTCACCACAAATGCGTCACTAAGAGAAGCAGACATGGCTAGATGGTTATTAAGCTGGCTCTAACTTCTAACAGATTCACAGAACTGAAATTTTTTTTTTTCTTTCCATATAGAGACGATTCTAGGCAGTGCAAAAAATTTTGCTAACGACAAAGTTCTAGTTGTGGCAAAATATAATAAGCAGTGAAAGTAGTTCAGAGAATGGTGAAGTTGTGAGGATTAAAGCAAAATGATTGTATTGCTGTTAAAAGTTGATATAAATAAGTAAAAAAAGATTTTGTTAAAAATATTGTTTTTTTAGTGTATTTTAATATTAAAGCAATATTGTAGTAACAGTGGAAGATGTAAAATCTACAAAATTATATAATCATGTGGAAAGATGCCATGAACAATAATAACAGCTCTATAGTAGGATAGAGAGAACTTCAACTACATTGAATATACCTCTCCAATGCATTACAGAGACTTTATGGTTGAAAATATTCACAGAACTTGACAATTATCTAAAATGCTTAGCTGAGTAAGGCTTTAGCTGCTTGTGTTGGTATAGCATATTGTGAAGAAAGAATTATGCTATGGCACTGGTGCCTCATGTAATGATGAGAAAGACTCTAATTAGTTCCTACAAAGCCATGGTTCCCACAAAGCCAAGGTCAAGGTTGTCGCATGCAAAAAACAGATGGTCGCTGTATCACACAGACGCGTCTTGTATTGCCTTTATCTTGGAATAATTATAATCCATTAAAATAAAACTAATATACAACCCTAAAGAAACTATAATAAAAAGAGAAAGAAGAAACGCTTAAGCGGAAGCAGAAGAGGTATACTTAGTGACAGCTCTAGTACCTTCGGAAACAGCGTGCTTAGCCAATTCACCAGGCAAGATCAATCTAACAGCAGTTTGGATTTCTCTGGCAGAGATGGTTGACTTCTTGTTGTAGGCAGCTAACTTAGAAGCTTCGGAGGCGATTCTTTCGAAGATATCGTTAACAAATGAGTTCATGATAGACATGGCCTTTTGAGAGATACCAGTATCTGGATGGGTTTGCTTTAAAACCTTGTAGATATAAGAGGAGTATGTCTCCTTTCTGGTCTTGGTTCTCTTCTTCAAGTCAGTGGAAGCAGCGGTCTTCTTACCAGCTGGCTTCTTCTCAGCAGGAGCCTTGGATGCAGTCTTTGGAGCCATTTTTTATTATTTACTGTATTAGTTGTCTCTTCAATTCATTCGATATAACGTTGATGGTGGGCTTCTCATCTGTTTAAATACAAGAGATTTTTTTGAATGGGTGGTAGATGGGAAGCACACTTTGGCTAAAAAACATCCGCGAATTGCGTAAATGGGGTTTCTTTGAACCAAATGCTTCAAATTGATGAAAAGCGCGATCTTGCCACCGGACCAGAATTTACTAACTCTGAAAGTAAAAACTGGTCCGCGACTTGTCGCAATATCGACTTGCACAGCCAGTAAAGAGATTAGAGTACAAATAGAGCATGGTTTCCACTAAAAGATGAAGCCTTATTATAGTATTGAATAACTACTAAACTAGTATAAATAAATAAATAAACAATGTCCGGTGGTAAAGGTGGTAAAGCAGGCTCCTCTGAAAAGGCTTCAACTTCTAGATCTGCAAAGGCAGGTTTGACTTTCCCAGTTGGTAGAGTCCACAGATTATTGAGAAAGGGTAACTACGCACAAAGAATTGGTTCCGGTGCCCCAGTTTACTTGACTGCAGTTTTGGAATACTTGGCTGCTGAAATCTTGGAATTGGCCGGTAACGCAGCCAGAGATAACAAGAAGACCAGAATTATCCCAAGACACTTGCAATTGGCCATCAGAAATGATGAAGAATTGAACAAGTTACTTGGTCACGTCACCATTGCTCAAGGTGGTGTCTTACCAAACATTCACCAATCTTTGTTACCAAAGAAAACCGCTAAGGTCAAGGCTTCCCAAGAATTATAAATTAATTAAATATCTGGATGGGTTTTTTTCTTCGTTTTTAAAGTGTTTTTTAGGTTTTCGATTATAATTGTATATTAGCAAATATTTTTTTAAAGTATCTATATATTTGATACAAAGTTTTAAAGTTAAGATATTTAACAATTCAGTAACAGTTCTTTTCATGAGCAGATGAGCGAAACGTTGCTCAGCAGATTCAGTTTTAAAGATTCACGTTTTTATTCAGTTTCATTTGCCCCTTTTATTACCCTTTTGAACCATCCTTTTTTCATGGAGTATTTAAATACAGTCTTGGTGCTCTTAATGCCCAGCTCATTTTTCTTCTTCATATACTAACTCCATCAATATGCCAATTAGAAGAATTCTGACTATGGTCAGAGGCCAGATTGATGCTATTCAAAAGAGATTTGGATTTGGTAACCAGGTTGCAAATGGAACTTCAAACGAAGCTGTAGATACCACAGTTATGGATAATACAGTTGTAGAAGAAGATCAAAACAAGAAATCACCTTTGCCCGCTGTAGTGGAATCTAAAGATCAAGCAGCAGAAATAGTTGTAGTTTGATAAATATCACACGAATGGCAACAAAACACATATATAATAACAACAAATTTATATAGTTAAATATACCCATATATAACTTTATTTCCTTTTATTTCCCTACAAACTACTAATCAATGTACCAACATTATAGTAATTCCCAAACATTCAGATCTCCGTCCAAGCTCACACTGGCCATGTATTGGCCGCAGAAATCAACGTTCATTATCGACTTGGTGCCCAAACTTATCGAGTGCACGATCTCCTTTGACTGGATGTCCCAAAACAAGATGTTTCCATTGTCGTCACCAGAACAGATCAACGGCACGTTTTTGATGTTCACAAAGGACACACCCAACGAGTACTTGGTCCCAACAGTGCCATCGTTAAAGCCCTTGAACGTCTTGACCACTTTGTTGTTCATGTAGTCCCACAATTTGAGCTTACCATCAAGAGTCGATGCCAACACATACCGTGCATTGGGTGAAAACTTCACTTGAGACAAGGGTATATTGGAAATGAGCGTCTTCAAGCATGCACCGTTTTCAGTGTCAAAGAGCCTGATGAGTCCGTCATGAGATCCAGACACAATGATCGTGTCATCAAACGACAGATCAATCGATGCTACGGGGTCTGAATGTGCACTCAAAGTTCTCATGCTTCTCCCCCTAACAATGTCCCAAACTCTAATGTTCTCGTCACTGGAGCCTGAAATGAGGATCCTTGACCTAGAGTCAAATTTCAAGCAGTTGACATGGTATGTATGCGATTTGAGTATTTTGATACAGCTGAATGTAAAGGTGTCCCATATTCTGATGGTAAGATCGTCCGACGCACTAGCCAAATACCGTCCGTTTGGTGAAAACGCAATGTCTGAGACTCCCGCTGTGTGCCCAATTAGTGTTTTGATTAGCTTACCAGTTTCCAGATCCCAGATTCTGATGCTTTTGTCAGAAGAACACGTTGCCAATTGTTTCAAGTTTGGGTTTATTTTGACCGTGGAGATCAACTTTGACTTATCATCTGAACATTTGCCATTCCAAAGGTGAAGATGAAACGGTTCATTCATCTCTATCTGAACTGGATCTCATTTCATGTGTTGGTGGAAAATTTTACATATTAAATCAGTCTTTTTTAAAAAACCACTAAAACAGTACAAACACGAACTAGAATTAAATGAAGTGAAGGGGAAAGCTATAAATGTATGTAGATATATAACATCATGTTAAATTGTCAACGAAACTCTCTCATTTTATGTTGTTCATTACATTATCGTAACTTGGAGGAGGAGAATTATCATCCAGCGATCCGTAGTCTCTTGTTAACGGCGAGAGATTGCTGCCATCGTTGACAACATTGCTGCTACTACTATTGCTGTTATTGTGGATGTGGTTTTCTAGAAACGGCTCCGGATGCTGAAACGTTATTCTGGTTTGACGTGGCTGTTTGTTTATGACCATATTGTGGTTCGGAGGCAGAACCACATACAGCTGTCTCTCTTCGTCGTAAACTCTGTTATTCATATTGGAAGCCCGGGAGTCGTCTAGTATCACTAACCACGAATGTATTATACCCGGCACCAACCCAAGCGTGCACAATAGTAAATTGATAAGAAGGTCCACTGAGCAGCACCCCCGTTTCCAAATAACAGGAAGAGGTGGAAACACAAACGCTATCAGTACAAGTATGCAGTCGCAACACCTACCGCCACAGCAGCAGCACAAACACATCTATAGAGGTTCTTATCTTAGTCTGTATATAATAAAGAGGATGTAATAATGCACAATTGATTGGATTTTTTTTTAACACACGGCAAAGTAAAGACTCACTGATTACGTAAGCATCTATAAGTCAAAATTTGTTATTAGTATCATTTTAAAGAAAGAAAACTGAAAAGTTTGGGTAGATGGTTGAAGTTGGCGGCTCGTATTATTGTTGTGGAGAGTAGTAGCCAAGTCTTGCTTGAGAAACGTGATGTTGTAAAAAGTTAATTAAGAATTGATAAGCAAAGCGCGCATGTGTTCTTGAGAATGGGCAACAAAAAAGTGTACCATATAGTTGAAAGTTTGAATAGGTATACACATTACTGAAAAATAGCATTTTGTAATAGGAATATCACTATTGGTTTGTTCTAAACTATTGATAGACCAGGCAATTGGAGGAAAGAAGAAAAAAGAAACGTAAAAGCAAGAAAATAGAAGATCAATGGGGTCCTTAAAAACGTTTATTAAGTCAGTTCGAAAGAGCAAGACGATCACGGCTGAGAGAGCCACCATAAGAAAGGAGTCGGCACATATCAGGTCGAGTTTCAGAGATCCCATGATGGACAACGAAAGAAGAAACAAAAATATACAAAAATTAATCTATCTTTACATTTTGGGAGAACCAACATACTTTGGACAAGTCGAATGTCTCAAGTTGCTGGTTTCTAACCGATTCATTGATAAGAGAATTGGTTACATGGCCACTATGTTGATCTTTGACGAAAGCCAGGACATTCTGACATTGCTAACAAACTCGCTAGACCTAGATCTGAAATCAAGTGAAATGTGTATTGTTTCGCTGGCATTGACAACCCTTGGTAATATTGCATCAAGCGAACTTGCAAAGGACCTTTACCCACAGGTTGAACTGCTTATGAAATCAAGTTTCAGTTACATCAAAAAGAAGGCCATCATTGTTGCTGCAAAGCTGATCGAAAAGGAACCCACCGTGACGGAGATCTTTCTACCTTACGTTCCAGCATTATTGGATGAGAAGGATCATGGTGTCTTGTTGAGTACATTGTATTTGATTGAATCACTATATTTGAATGACAAATCAATCCACGATCAGATCTTCCTAAGTATACCAAAACTTCTATCGCATTTGAAGTTTTTGATCACAATGGGCTATTCACCTGAATATGATGTCAAGGGGGTTCCAGACCCATTTTTATTTGTTTCCCTTTTAAGAACCTTGAGAACAATTATGGCCAATATAAATTTGGAAAACTTGGAAGTTTTGAATGACTTGTTAACACAAATTTGTGCAAAATTCGAAAACAGTAAAAGCAGTGGTTACTCTGTACTTTATGAATGTGTTAAGACCATTTTTTCCATCAATTCAGATTCTTCACTAAGAATTTTAGGTGTCAATATATTAAGCAAATTTTTAGTTCAAAAGGATAATAACATTAGATATGTTGCCCTTGACACATTGTTGAATGTTATTGAGTACGAACCATTGGCCGTTCAAAGGCACAGGGCCATAATTGTGAATTGTTTGAATGATCCCGATATATCGATCCGTCGTAGAGCATTAGAATTGACTTTCACGATAATAAATTCACAAAATATAAAACTACTAACAAAGGAAATTGTTAAATTTTTGAAAAATGATGATGATGACTTAAAGGACTACATTACAAATCAATTGACGGTTTGCTTAATCAAATATTCATCAAATGATTCTCAGTGGACTTTGACTCAAATGATTGACATGCTAAAAATCGC
Organism: Saturnispora zaruensis; assembly: GCA_003705435.2. Classification (NCBI taxonomy): domain Eukaryota; kingdom Fungi; phylum Ascomycota; class Pichiomycetes; order Pichiales; family Pichiaceae; genus Saturnispora; species Saturnispora zaruensis. Next base: position 80,606 of record PPIM02000012.1, on the reverse strand, counting down.
AGGTAATTACTGTAATGAAAATGTCTTGTCGATTATATTAGCAAAGATAATCCAAAATGGCGCAAACAATTTGAATTTGCTAAACTTAATTTTGGAATTGAATGACAATGATTTTAATCAATACGGTTTGTCAATCGTTTCATTATACTCGATTGGTGAATTTGGTAATTTAATTAATCACAATGAGTTGAAATCTTATAAAAGGATGGTTAAGATAGTTGAGAAGATTTTGGTACTATCGACATCAAATTTCAACGAATTCCAAAGAAATCAATTAATAATGTATTTATTGAACTGTTGTTTGAAGTTATCAGTCAAAATTAAAATCAACGGTAATAATGAAAGTGAAAAATTGATTGAAGACTTAAGATTGATCATCAAGCAGTTTGAGAATGATTTCAATCTTGAAATTCAAGGTAGGTCAGTTGAGTATTCAAAGATATACTCAAAACCATTGAGTTTGAAAAAGGCGGTATTGGAAAGCATGCCAGCACCACCAGTTAGACAATACAATATAATTTCACTAATTGATAGAGAGGAGCATAATGAGAACCTAAATGGTGGTGCTGGTGATACCCATTCAGGGTCGGCTGATGTCCTGCCTAATGAGAAGAATGGATCCAACACAGGTGACTTGTTACTAGATCTACTAGGCGATGACACCAGCAACAATAACAATAATAACAACAACATCATCAAAAACAAGGAAAATGAAGGTAGTATTGCTAAAAAGCCGACGGCAGCATTAGATATATTAAGCGATATATTTGGCGACAGCAATGCGATTACAAATACAGTCAAAGCCAAGGTGAAAGAGCCTGAGAGTATGGAAGCATTTAGTGACGGCAACATCAAAATCGGTATAGTCAATAAGATAAATGCAGGAGGTAAATGCGAGCTGGAGATGATTGTAAAATCGCTTTCTGGTAACCTAAGCAGCATTTCCATTTTATGCGCGGTGCCAAAGACACAGAAGCTACATTTGTCTTCATTGAACAGAACTGAGTTAGCCAAGGAAGAGTTTGGAACACTACAAATAAGCATTAGCGGTAAGGAAGGTTTGAAAATTAAGATCCGTGTTAAGCTCAATTACACGCTGGACAACGAGTCCATTTCAAGGCAGTTTGACTTTTCACTACCATCTGCGTGAGCTTCACACCGCTCGTTGTAAAGGGGAAAGAACAGGTATACGAAAAAAATTCCACTACGTGGAAGGAGCATATAAAGGCGCAAAATTTTTTCAGTGATTTCTTCCACAATATAGATATACATTTCCTTCTGGAAACTAGACTAGTTTATAATATATTCATATATATATATATATTGTAATTGTATCAATTGTATACAGATAATAAGTCAGACCTCATATCATGGATTTCCAAAGTATTCAAGCTCAAGCCAAGAACTTTCTTGCGCAAATCGACAACAACACTAAGAACATCTCAGTTTTGAGCCAATTTGAACAGCAAACCAAGCTGCCAAGATCTTACGCGGTTTTGAGTGCCGGTGCTGTGTACATTCTGCTTGTCTTTTTAAACTTTGGCGGTGTTGGCCAATTGCTCTCAAACTTGGCTGGATTCCTCTTGCCAGGCTACTACTCATTGAAGGCGCTGAAGACCAGGGGTAAGGACGACGACACCAAGCTCTTAACCTACTGGGTTGTTTTTGCCGCCTTGCAAATTGTTGAATTCTGGTCCAGTGCCATCCTCTACTGGATCCCAGCATACTTTCTGTTTAAGACTGGGTTCCTTGTTTACATTGCGCTCCCATTCACCAACGGTGCGGAATTGATCTACAACACTGTGCTCTCCCCATTGTCTGACCGTTTCGTCTCCGCTGCTCCTGCCGACGATCTATTGAACAAGGTCCAAGACAAGGTTGAGTAATTCATTTATCAGTCAACTATTTTATAATTCCTTCCACCTAAACGGGCCCTAGCCAGGGTCGATGGTTTCATGTTCTTTTTTTGATGAATCTATATAAACTGTCCATGTGTATTCTTTATACATTTTGTTTTTCATTTTTACAGTATTTATATATATATATATATACATCTATGTATATTCATATATAAATACAATCTGATATCGTCTATTTCAGTGGCTTTCCCTTATTGTAGTGAAGAGATTTATTGTTAAAGCTTACGTAATCATTCTCTAGGCATTATATTACGTAACACACACATATTTATGATTACGTAATCACAACATTTTCGCTTACATAATCATAATTAATTTGGATAGCTTTACGTAAGCAATAAAAAAAGCGGACTGCTTACGTAACGCTTTTTGAGCTTTTTGCTGAGCGCCAGCTATTACGTAATGCTAGCTTTATTTTACGTAAGCCGCCACTGGGCTGTAAATATTTCTCTCCGGGCGCCTTTTTTTTTTTCTTTCTTCGTCTCAGTTGACGTTTCCCGGGGATTTCAAGAAGAAAAATGCGCTCGTAACAAGTCGGGGTTGAGCATCGGAGTTGGATTTGACTTCAACAGTTGACGTTAAAACTAAGTGATGGACGAAATAGAGGGAGTTAGGAGGTCGGAACTGAATGAAAAGTCAGGGTGTAGTGGTAGGAGGCATGGGTAGACATTTGGGAGCATTGGGGATAGTTGAAACGTATTTTATGTGCTCTTCTTTGTAGTTTATACACGATATAATCGGGCCCTGTGCCCGAGATTCCGATCACCCCCCTCTTTGCCATATTGTCATTAGCGAAATTCAGTTTATTCTATTATGGCATTAATAGATGGAAAGCAATATGGGTATATAAGTAAGGTTGATCCCAGTTATTGTAGAGCTGGAAGTAACCCAATTATATCCCATCTTTATATTTACTTTATACAAGTACTTAAATCTATAGTTCTAAATAATGGCACCAACTGCAGTTGATTTACACACTGCTTACTCTGCAGACGTGTCGCACGACGACGCAGCACCTTTCAACAAGTCTGAAAGGAAACACAATATCGGGTTCTCGTTAGGATTGAACCCCGACGCCAAGATTCACTACAATTCAGCAGTGCCAATCCTTTACGAAGACGGATTGAACGAAAAGGGCACTACGATCTCGTCCAGCGGTGCGCTTATTGCGTTCTCAGGTTCCAAAACCGGCAGATCGCCAAAGGACAAGAGAATCGTTGACGAGGAGACGTCCACCGGTAACATTTGGTGGGGTCCCGTCAATAAAAAGGTTGACGAAAATACATGGAATATCTCAAAATCAAGAGCCATCGACTACTTGAGAACGAGAGACAAGGTTTACATCATCGATGCCTTTGCTGGTTGGGATCCAAGATACAGAATCAAGGTCAGAGTCGTTTGCGCCAGAGCGTACCATGCTCTTTTCATGAAAAACATGCTTATCAGACCAACAGACGAAGAAATGAAAAACTTCGGTGAACCTGACTTCACCATCTGGAACGCTGGCCAGTTTCCTGCAAACGTTTACACTAAGGGTATGACATCTGCTACGTCTGTGGAAATTAACTTCAAGTCAATGGAAATGGTCATTCTCGGTACCGAATACGCAGGTGAAATGAAAAAGGGTATCTTTACCGTTATGTTTTACCTCATGCCTGTCAAGCACCAGGTATTGACCCTCCACTCTTCCTGTAACCAAGGTGTCAAAGAAGGTGATGTCACCTTGTTTTTTGGTCTCTCAGGTACAGGTAAGACCACTCTTTCTGCTGATCCTCACAGGGAATTGATCGGAGATGATGAGCACTGCTGGTCCGATCATGGTGTCTTCAACATCGAAGGTGGTTGTTACGCAAAGTGCCTTGATTTATCTGCTGAAAGAGAACCAGAAATTTACAACGCTATCAGATTTGGTTCAGTGTTGGAAAATGTTGTTTACGACCCTGTTACCAGAACTGTTGACTACTCTGCTGACAAAGTCACCGAAAACACAAGATGTGCTTACCCAATTGATTTCATCCCAAGCGCCAAGATGCCTTGTTTAGCTGATGCTCATCCTAAAAACATTGTCCTCTTGACCTGTGATGCGAGGGGTGTTCTACCACCTGTGTCAAAACTAACAAGTGCCCAAGTTATGTACCATTTCATCTCCGGCTACACTTCAAAAATGGCTGGTACTGAAGTTGGCATCACTGAACCTGAAGCTACTTTCTCTGCTTGTTTTGGTCAACCATTCCTTGTTTTGCATCCAATGAAGTATGCCCAGCAATTAAGTGACAAGATGTCTCATCACTCTTCAACTGCTTGGTTGCTAAATACGGGTTGGACCGGTCAATCCTACTCAAAGGGTGGTAAAAGATGTCCTTTGAAATACACCAGAGCTATCTTAGATGCCATTCATTCCGGTGAACTGGCCAACGCTGAATTCGAAACTTATCCAACTTTTGGTTTACAAGTTCCAAAATCTTGTCCTGGCGTTCCTGCTGAAATTTTGAATCCTTCAAATAACTGGGCTACAGGTTATGATGATTTCAAACAAGAAGTGACTACATTAGCTCAATTGTTTATGGAAAATTTCGAAAAGTATTCCGCTGGTTGTACTGAAGAAGTTGTTGCTGCTGGTCCTGCATTATAAATAAAGAAGAGAAATTGATCGATATCATAAAATTTTACTAAGGATAATCCAAAAACACAGAGGTACAAATATATATATATTATATATAACACAATTAAATATAACACATATTCGACATAACTATATAAATTAAATACATTAACTTGAACTGTTCTTTTTTTTTATTATATTAGAGTGTCACTTTCCAGCTTTTGACTCCAACAACACTATAATGAAAAGAATTTTTTAATAATAATAATAAATGAATAAATGAAGTGGTATATATTTTATAGACGATCGTTGACTAATGGATTACTTGGTAAATAAGCTTCTTCATAGGTCATTTCGAATCCATCTTTCGACACAACTTCGACATGAAATGACTCTAAAAAGTTGGTTAGTGGCTTACTATACCATCTTTCATTGTTCCAAGTAAAAAATCCGACATGTCCACCCAATGTTGTATTGATCATATTAATGAATGGCTGATGCTTAGCTCTATCCATGATATGAGGTTCAACACCATTAGTGATTGGGTCATCCATGGAGCTAATGTTAATGATCGGAGTTCTTAAATTGACCATTCTGTTTAATGGTGATGCTGATGAATAATAATGCGATGCACAAGTGAAACCAAATAATTGGGAAGTGAATAAATCATCAAATAACTTTAATCTTTTGACCTTGTCATTATTTTCTTTTGTATACTGCTTTTGAAATATTTCACTTTCCAGTAATTTGTCTTTGTGCTTGAATAATAGTTTCATTAACGGGAATGCCATGACAGTAGAGTAAAACAACTGTGAAATGAAATTGGTCTCTAATGCAATTGAGCTAGTGACCAGATCCCATACTGAGGCAACCAAAATTCCCATAGTGACCTGTGAGTCAGAACCTTCTTGGCAGAGGTAGTTGTTAAGAATAATTGATCCCATGCTGATACCAACACAATAAATTTTTCTGTTGGGATAAACCTGTCTAAAGAAGTTGACGACTTCTCTAATATCTTGAGTCCAAAGACCACAAAAGAGACTTGGCGATGTTATGTTGACATTACCACATCCCCTTGCATTCAAAACAAAGCAATCAAATAAACTGTTTTTTTGCAGCTGATAGAAAAAGGATCGAATGTACGATTCACCGCTTGATCCGCTGAGTCCTGGTAAAAATAGCATGATTGGCTTGGTATCCTCTGATTTTAGCCCGCTGATTTCATCCGCTGTCATGTATCTGGAGAATCTGTCAATAAAATCCGGCTGGCCAATAGGTGGCCTCTGATCTTGGTGTTTTTTAAACTGTTGATACGAAACAACCTTGTCTAGCCCCACTGTACCACCGTCACTGACCTTAAATAAGTGACGTGCAAAGTAAACCTTGTCAGAGAATCTGAAGCTTCTGATTCCGGCAAACATAGTTTGAAAATGCCTGTTCCACAAAAACGGATTGAAAATACACCAATAGTTATTCTGGAACTCTTTGATTTCATTTTTCTTGATAAACTGCTGCACCGTGATACCTTCCTTCAACTCAGTGTTATGGAACTTCACGCAATCATTAATTGGAAAGTCCGTTTTGACTTGATTGACAAATCTCACGTATTTTATGATCCAAACAGCTATATATGTAAAAACAATATAAACACATATATTTTTAAAGAGATAGACGTCAATTTCATGATTGACCAACACTTGGTCAATGTACTCGATCAGTGAAATCATTATTTAGCTTTTCCGAAGCGAAAACTGTATAAATAATGACTATCTATAGGAACAAAAAGTGAATAATAAGAAAATTTAAGACATTGTGTGAAAAATTTTGAAGATGTTCAAAAAAAATTAAACTCCCTATCAGGGGCTCGAACCCTGGACATTTCGGTTAAAAGCCGAACGCTCTACCAACTGAGCTAACAGGGAGTTTATTGACATTAGAAATTGAAGGATTAAGATGATGGAGGAATATACAAAGTGCCCTTGTTATTTAGGATTCTTCAGCCACTTAAATGAATGCGCCACATATTAGGTGCCCGTTTTTTCTCACTAGTAAAGGATTTATCTATAGGTACACCATGTATCTCCTTTTCTGAAACTCTTGTATTTATAAGTGGGGACCACACATAGTGAAATGTTTAATAATCACACAAGTTCAGAATACAAAGAGTTATATAACTATCTATTGGATAAACATAAAAATGCGCTTGTGAAGTCTAACGAACTCGAATCAAAAACGGACCATTTTGATCAGTGTAACAAACTAATGCAGATGAGAGTTTATTCACTGATTGACATGCTAGCAAAGGTGAACGAATACAGTCCGCAAGCGGAGAAAAAAGTAAACATTAGTGAGTTGATCAAGAACGAAAACATGGATGAAAAACATAAAGAGTTGCTTAACCTGCTATTGCACGTTAGTACAGAGACAAATGACATCGATGTGTCATTACAGCTGCTCCAGCCGGTTGGCAATTCATTAGCAACGGATTTGCCTGAGCTATCCTCATGCTGGAGCAGTGAATCTATAGCACAGTTACTGAATTCAATCAAGATAAATAAAAACTTCAGTAGTGATATACACAGCTACAAAGATCTCAAACTAAAGCATGACAACTACAAAACGTCAGAATACGTGATGATGGGATTAGCTAATCAAGAACTAGATGCTAGAAAGCGTCGGAGAACAACCGTTAAGCCCGTTGTTGCTGATATACCTGATACCACAGCCACCATCAAGGAAGAAGAAGAACAACAACAAAGTGAACAAGCAACTAATTTGTAGTTAAACTACTTTTCTTAGTTATATAACAGTATACATATAGTTTTTTTCGATGAATTTCAAAGACCTATTAGCTTTTATTATTCAATAACTGCTTTCTTCTTTTTCACCTTCTTTGGTTTACGCTTAACTGGCTCGACATTTTTTGTTTTGCTAGTTTCAATCTTTAGTGCGTTAATGTCTACATCAGCCAAACCTTCTAACGGCTGATCAATTTTATATTCTTCCTCGACGTCATTTTCTCGGTCGTCCTTGCTCAAATCCAAACTTGCTAATTTGCTTGAATCAAGAACAAATTTGGAAGATGCAATAACATTTCTTGATTGTTTTCCGCTGTCAATATTCGTTACTCTGTTCTCTCCGTCATCTTCGTCATTTTCATCATCACCTAGAATCAAAACCTTTTCTCTTTTGATTTTTGGCTTTGACAATTTTTTTGATTTCTTTGGTTTCACTTCCTTAACACTTTCATCTTCAAATTCAGGAGTTGGTCTTCTATCGTCATCAAAAATGTAATACGGGTCATCCTTCAATCTGTTTTTTCTCTCTGTCTCCTTGTTTTCACTAATGTCAATCAAATTAGAAGTATTTGTTTCCTCATCGCTTGATTCAAATAAGCTTGCATCATCTCTTATCTCACCGTAAAAATCAATAACCTTTTCTTCTTCAATTAGTTTGTTATAGTTTTCCCAAAAGTCTGTATTTTCCTCAAGTTTGGACTCCAGATCTAAATCTTTAGGAACAATAACTTTGCCTTGGGCTTGTTTATTAACAGGTTTCATTTCAAATGACCCAAACAGTTGCCTATAGCCAACGGTCAAAAATCCAGGTGCTGGCAGACATTCAGTACCTTGAATTTTTTCTAAAGAAGAGTTCAAAGTCTCAATAACTAACTTTAAAATCTCTGAGTATCCAAGGGCCCTTTCTTGAGTCAAAATGTTAGTTGAGGTTGCAAATTCGGTGTACCAATTGATAATGCTGTTCGCAAATTTTATTGAGTTTTCAAATTGTTCTTTATTCCAATCCTGGCCATTAATGGAAATTGATAGTATGTATTTGTTATATAGTTTGGCAACACTATGAATGTAACTTGGTATTATTGAATCCAGTGTCATGGTGGATAGACTTTTCAAATATTCCTGTTTGCTGATCACATCAAAAAGTTCCTGTGCAGAGTGCTTTTGGTTTTCATTTTCATTATCAGACTCATCCTCTGAGTCACTGTTATCATTTTCTGAATCATATCTATAGTCGAGATAATATTCACAAATAATCCAAATGCAATCTTTTAGTCCGTTTTTAAAAATTGATAATTGTTCATAAGTAATGTCACTAGTTGCAGACAAGCTGATACATGTGTCAACTAGATTGGACCTAATACTTGGAACTCTGATACTCATGTCTATGAACTGCTTGCTAATTAGTTTATCAATTCCTGGTATTTTGTTGTCAAAATTTAGATGAGTGATATCAACTAATACTGCTAAATACCATTTGAAGTTTGGTATATATTTATAGTTATTCATTGAACAGATTTCAATAATTTTTTCAATAATTAGGTACTTGTATTTTTCACTTACAATTATTGGTTTTTGGTGTCTACCAAGTTGACTACTATCTTCTTCGAAAGAAGATGCATTTTTGTTCATTTCATCTAATCTTCGCTCTTGCTCTTGATATGGAACCAATTGAACCAATAATCTAGTAACAATTGTTACAATATTATATTCTGTAACTAATGGATTGATGATGTCCAAACAAGTTTCTCTTATTGTCAAATCATTTTCATAAATACATGTTAAAAGTATTTTATCGTGTTTCTTGATTAAATCTTTCCGGATTTTGCAAGTCTTTATTAATGCTAACAAACCAACGTATCTTAAATTCAAATCATCGTCTCTAAAAAAAACAATCAATTTAGCAACCATTAACTCTGCCGTTTCCAAATCATCTGACGATAACATGTCACCATCTAAGATTGAATTAATACATTCATAACAGATTGAAAGAGACATAGTATGTGAAATTAATTTGATTATTTCAGGCAAAAGTTTGCTCTTTAACCTTGGCTCTTGTAAAGATAAATGTGCAAAAAGTTTCAATAATCTTATAATTGTCCAGTTGTTTTCACAAACTTCTAAGAGTCCAAACAATGTTGGAATTAACTCAACATAATTACCTGGGTTAAGCTGTGCTAGTTCACAGATCACGTTAACAGTTGCAGAAACTACTGACATATCATCATCGTTCAATCTATCTACAATTCGATCGTAATACTGTCTCAATGCCTCCGGGTACTTTAATAAAATCTTGTACATTGCCAAAACTGCCTTCTTTCTAATCAATGGTTTTGAATGCGTTAGCATTTTAGCCATATCATCGACAACGTCAATGGCCAATTCTCTAGAGACCACTGATGCAATGCCACTGATTGCTAAACTTGTCTCAACATAATGAACAGAGTTAATGTCTTTCTTTAAAAGATTGGTCATTAGCATTAATGCGTCGTCATTGTTCTGTCTTTGTAAAATCTGTATAGCAGATAGATAGCCAATTCTCTTGTGTTGAAATTTCGAGCTGGCCATCACCTCCAAAATGTGAAAACTGCACCAACTCATATCGAATCCGTACATTTCCAAGTAAGCCAGTTTTAAAATTGCCATTGATTTCAGTTCTAGATCGCTTGATTTCAATTCTTGTCGACATTCATTGATTGATTTATCGAAAAATGCTGAAAGTTTATCACTTTCCCCGTTGCATCCCCGAATCCCCTTGATCAAATCTTCTAAACTCTTTTCAAACGATATTCCAAACCCCCTTAGACGTTCTTTGAACGCTGCTGCTGACATTTCCATAGTGGTGTAATAGAACTGGTCTATTATTTAGAAAAATTGGTCCAACTTATAAGTAGAAGAACAAAATTCAACGCGTTCCCTCTTTTCCCCTTTATGATCAACAAAGACCATCAAAATGGACTTCTATTCTAGCGAGAACAATACGGAAACGTCCGTCGCTACCACCTCTCATGAAATAGATGAGTCCTATGAAGCGATAAATAGCCCATTGTCTAGAATAACTACCAGCTTGGCTACACTGGACCCTGATATAGCTCTTGACAACTTTAATAGCATTGAATATTTGATAAAAACGCTAGAAGCAGCTCTGAACAGCTTACAGTTTGATAAAGCTTTGGTACTGCAATCGCAAATGGCCGGTCAAATAAACAATACATCACATGAGGTCTTGAATACTATAGAAGAGTTACAAAATTGTCTTATAGAACACACGAATAAGTATAACAAGCTGAAATTCGACATTATACCTGAGATTGAAAAGAACATCAAGCAGAGTAGCAAGCATGTTAAAAATCTTACTAAATATATGAAGATCAATTACCCTGTAGAATACTCAAAGGGTAGAGATAAAGTTCTGAACCGAATAACAGATGAAAACGAAGATACAGATTTATTCCAATAACCTTCTGATTCTCAGTTTCTTAGTCCGTAATAGTTATTATATATTGAGTCAATTGAATTTATTTGTGTAGTATCAAAAAGACTTTCGATATTTTTGTCATCTAGTGCATAGGCATCTCTCAACATCAATTCAGACCAATATTTGTCTTCATATTCATTTGGAAGGTACTCTTTATTTATTTCTATGATACCTGTTGAATTGTCCTCATTCAATGAGATCCAGTTTTTGTTTGTATAAGAATCTTTGAATGAAACGCCATTCTTGAGATTCTCTAGAATAGTTTTTATTCTCAAAGCTGATTCCTCCGACTCACTTGAATAGGTTTCGATATTTGACAACTCAATGAATGCCTGAATATCACTTATACTCATTTGATCAAACACATTATAGTTCTCTGACTTTACATCGTCACTATTTTTGGCTCCTTCGGTCAATGTTTGAATGAAAGCATGAAATTTTAGCAACCCCCAAGCATAAAATCTGGTGCTTGAAATCTTCTTGGCATGTGGCAAGTATTCATTCCAGACTTTGAAGCCAAAGAGATTGTACAATAAAGTATTTAGCAAGCCGAATTTGACTGGATCATTGTCCCTGAAGTTATTTCTTGAAATTGTAACCCTGAAGAAGCATACTGATATTCCGACTAATGCCTTGTGCATTAATGAAGAATAATTTGATGAGATAAACCAGTCAAACCCCTCCCCAAATAAGTTTGTACTATCAGTCGTAATTTGTTTATAGCCAGCAATAATTCTCATTATAATCGCTATCAATCGTGCAATGAAATATCTACATGCCGTAAAATTTTGCTTCTTTTCACCGAATATTATCAAATGACACATCACTGGTATGATTGCTGACAAAGAATTGATATACATTGCAATTTGGAAAACTTTTTCAACATTTTTTATATGAGTATCTTCTTCGGCCACATCTTGTTCAATTTCTTCCTTCTTCTTTGGAGTTAGTAAAATTTGCAATGGCCCAAATCTTAAGGATATCACTGTTTCTAAGTTGTCGATGGCCCCAAATAATTCTCCTGCCGTTGGAGTTGGTGATAGTCTACAGATGCAATCAGTTACCTTGAACAAAAGCTCATCAAATTCTGCCCTAATCTTCATCAGTTTAACAATCACATTTTCCAACTCTAGTTGTTCTCTGGGTAAACCTAAACTTTGATCCACCATGTAAGGTGTTAAAGTGTCACAGTATTCCTTTCTTATCACTCGATGTGAACCGGAAGTCAAAAAAGCTGTCAAGTCAAGATGTGTAACTACCTGCCATAGAAATCTCCATCTATTTTCCAACTGAGGACACACTAATTTCTCTTGTTTGAATTTTTTGGGATCTCTATTCAAACCAATCCCCAAGGCCATTTGAATAAGTAGATTGTTAAATATGAAGGGCACGTTATCACTCAATCCCTCGAATCCTTGTATAGCATGATAAGTTCTATAAAGTAAACCATGTTGTAAAATTTTCAATGAAGGTTGTGTGAACAAAGCAAATTTCCTAAGGCACAAATGCGAAACGTTTATTACATTCGATTTGAGTTCAATAGTTGCAGCTACTCTGTTTGATAGTTTATTAGAAATCAGTGTTCCATGTCCAAACTTCAAAACAATCAAGAGTGATCCCAATACTGCATAGTCTAAATTGCTTTTGATGTTTAGTTCTCTAACACAACCATCATCATCAAAATTTTCAATTCCTAATATCCTTTTGATATCGTATTCAAAATTTGCCTTAGTCAAAATTGGTAAAAATGGATAGACAAAGCTGAAATATCTGTCAACCAATAATTTTAGTACACTAATTTTGGGTAGAACACTCAAGATTGCTTCATTCAATTCAAAGTTGTTGATAATTATAGCAGTGGTTGTATCTTCCTTGTTGTAATTTAATGCAGGTGAATCATCGTCATAGAGTCTGGCACCAGAATTATCAGGGAGATCCGAGGATTTTTTGTTGATCTTTCTGCTTAGTTCCATGACTTCTTTACGAATGGAAGAAAGATGGTTGTCTTGTAAAAGAATAGCAAAGTTTGAAAGGGGACCAAAGCTTGTATATGAAGAGGAAGCTTCGTCCATGAGTAATGTACATTTGTTGACGGTGCTGAATTCTAATCTCTCTCTTTCGTCGATACCTAGGTGAAAGAGATAAGATTCGGAGCTATATTCGTTGCTAGTTATTGGAGCATATGAATACCTTGTTCCTGACACAGGCAGTGGATTCATAAGCGAGCTGATGCTAGTTCTTGGTAAACGAAAATTTTTAGGCGGTGATAGCGATCCATAGCCACCTATAGCGGTTCCTGATGAGTCTAAAATCGGTGTGCTTCTGCTATCACTGTAAAGCTCGCCGTTTCTCGGCTGTGGGGTGTTACTTCCCTTACCACTTTTAAGCGTATTTTCAATCATACTCAATTTTTCTCTTAGCAAATGCAATTCGTTGTGTAGCTCCACGTCTGGTGGTGTCTTGCTTTTATGATTTGAGCCTACTTTCCTTGCTGTGTCGAGCTTCTCATCGACACTGTTAGAGCTCGATGTTATTGTGGCGGCTCCTCCAGCTCCTGCTGGCGTTGATCTCATATCGCTAGGCAACTCCAGTGATTTAGCATTGATCCAGTTTGGCGACTGATACGTGCACTGGTCTGAGAGCCCCAGCGATGCACACCTTTTGCACGGTTTACCTCGGTCACATTTCACCTTTCTTCTCCGACATACACTACATGAGAGGCACACCCTGTTTCTTTTTCGCTTGATGCTAGCTTCGCTTGCAAAATGCGGATCTGGCGAGCTCAACTCTTCTTCTTCCGGATCCGATCTCTTCATCTCGATCTCCTCTCTCTTCACTAAAAAGCCCTGGTTCTTGTTGTGGACTTCGTCAGCTCTTTTATTTCCAATATTTATGGAACGGTGTTAGCGGCTTTCTCGGCTCCCAGTTTTAGCTCCGCTGGAATCATCGCCACAGGGACTCATTATCTCCATTCGCTCATGAAGAGCTCGACACAACGGGTAGCTGGGTACTGAAAGCGACATCGGTTTAGGAAAGTCTGTTGCAATTACAGGTAGTCTTTACAAATATCAGATAACCCATTTCCATGTATTTATTAAACTTCCTACTTTGCATTCATTCCTACTGCTGGATGTGCTTTTAATGCTTAGTAATGTTGGAAAGCACAATTTTTTGCATTTGCCTAAAAGGCTTTGCTTATTAGTAATTGGGAATTGCCTGTAGACGTGATAAATTACTCTGACGGAAGGATCTTTGTATGGAACGCCGGCACGTAAATTAGCTTTAATTCGACGAAGCTTGATCAAAAAGCAACGCGGTAAACACTCAACTCTTCTACGTTACCGCTTGTATCCATACCGTGACATTAAGCCCACTTCCGGCCACCTACATCACATGCTAGCTACAGCTAACTTCTAAAATCCGTTTTCTCTTTTTATTTTCTGTGACGTGCTGACACACAGTGTGAAAGCGCCGAATTTACACAAGTGAGCGAAAGAACGTAGTTAAACTGTTTCAGGACTTTGGTAGCAGAGTTGATGCTCGTGGGCTGTTGTTTTTCCTTTAATTTTGTCAACTAAGCTTATAATTGTGCACTAAAAGCGATAGCATGCTTGTTTCCTTTAAACCATAAATTGGAATTTAATGTACTTGAGATAAGAGAAACTTTGCTAATTATCCTACCAAGTTGCAACACTGCGATTTTTTCTCTCCTACAATACGAATTTGGAATTGCGAACGCAAAAGAATTGGTGGTATATTGCTGTTGGGTCAAACCGCCTTGTTGAAAGCTTAGTGTAAAGCTTTCATTGAGAAGTTTATTCAACTGTAGTAGTTTCATCTTGGCCTTTATTATACTTCATACTCTTTCTTGTATGATAACTACACTTAGCAGAAAGCGGTTCCGGTGTGTAAACTTTTAATCCATGGTACTATGATAAGCATCCCTTGTTGTTCACTTCCTTTAGCCAAATTGAATTTAGCACTACAATAAGTGCTGAGCATTTCTAGATATTGACAAAAAAATGTATCAGATATGATTTTGCCACTTTAGAAGCATTTATAATCCTTATATAATCAAAATATAATGGATCAGCACTTACTATCAGCTTTAGATGCGACGCCAGAAGCGTTTGCTGTTGTGGAAATGCTTTATGTAGCTGTTACTATTAACAATACAACATTTCCCTTGCTAGTAGATACTGGAGCACAGAGAACAATTCTATCACCAAGTTTAGTTGAAAAGGTCAACATTGGGCATTTAGTTGATCGCAGGTTTGTTGGTATGGCTCAGGGTGTTGGCACTAAGCAGATGGACGGCCGAATTCACAGAGTGGATATGGATATTGGTTTTATGCAGTGTGATGCCAGTTTTGTGATCTTGGATATCGGAGAAGTTGGAGGACTTCTTGGGTTGGATTGGATGAGGAAACATAGAATATCTGTAGACTTGCAGCGGAACGGGCTGGTGATTCCAACGGGATTCAAAGAGGAAACTGCGTTTGTTCCTTTCATGCCTGAGTGGGAGGTTTTACAAATGAAAAGAAATTTGAATTTACCAGCTATAGCACAACCACATTTATCCGGTCAAATGTTGGGATCAAATAATATAAATCAATCAATACCTAAACCTGCTCCACAGCCTGTCTCTCATCCTGTCTCTCATCCTGTCTCACAACCTGTCTCACAACCTTTCTCACAACCTGTAGTTCCTCCTGCAGTCGATACTAATAAATTAACACCGGAGCAAGAGAAAAAGATAAATACTCTAGTTGAAATGGGGTTCCCTAAATCTGCTGTCAAGCAAGCTCTTCTAAGTACAAATTGGAACATAGAGTTAGCAGGTGGGTTGTTGTTTATGTAACATTATAGAATCTAATGAATCAATTGTACCTTTTATTTATTACGTAATTAAAAGAGCATTCCATAAAAACACCGTAAGCTTCTTTCACTTATTGGTATCATTCAATTAAAATCTAATCAAGCATTGGTAAAAATAATATGTTACGTGTGAACACGTATTAACTTTGTATATACTAGTCCTCTCTTTTCTTTCATCCAATTGTTACAGTGTCCGAGTGGTTAAGGAGCCGCCCTGCTAAGGCGGTGGGCTCTGCCTGCGCAGGTTCGAATCCTGTCTGTGACGTTTTTTTTTGTTCAATTTTTGGCGTTCTCATGAATCAATTATACCCAAATAGGCAAAAAAGATGGCTAGTCTTTGAAGATGAACTTTGTTTTTATCAGAACTGAGTGATTTGACCCAACTGGCATGTCTAGACAAGTTAAACAGCGGCTCAGATCTCCAGATGTTGTTGAGATACCGTCCTTTGATCAGACAGCAGTGAAAATAGAGGAGAAAAGCGACAACATGTTCAGTGACGTTGAAATAAAAGCTGAAGAGACGGAATGTAAGCTAGAGATAGAGACAGCGCTTGATGATGAGTCTGGTGCAAGCAAGAGCAAAGGGTTGTCTTTGATCAACATGCTCGATCTGATATTACAGGAGTTTAAGCAGACGAGAACGTTGCCATGTCCTACATCTATTAGGAAACCGAAACTGAAAAACAGACCTCCAAACGGCACAGTTTTGAATCTTACGAACCTTAATTTGAGAGAGACGTTGGAAGATCAAATAGTGATGGAGGACTTGGGTTTTTTCCATTATGCTTTGACGTATTCAAAAAAGCTGGTCATGATCACTGGTGCCGGTATCTCAGTTCAGTCAGGTATACCAGACTTTCGATCCTCAAACGGGTTGTTTCAAGGGTTAGCAACAAAGACAACGGGCTCAGGCAAAAATTTGTTTGACTATAACATACTGCGATCTGACGACGGTGTTGGCAAGTTCGAAGATATGATTGAAAAGTTGTATTATATGTCTCAATTATCCAAACCATCGCCGTTTCATTTGATGATCGACGAATTGGCAGAGCAAAACCGTTTATTGAGACTTTATACCCAGAATATCGACTGTCTCGATGTCGAACTACCAAATTTGAGAACTGAAATCCCGTTAACTAACAATAAGAAAATACCACAAGCTATACAGTTACATGGTAGCATCAAACTTTTAAACTGCTCCAAATGTAACTTCATCACGGACTTGAATGAGGAGTTTTTCAAATCTCGTTTGCAAGGTAGCAGAAAGTTGATTAGACCTTGTCCTTCATGTGAAGAAATGAATTCAGTTCGATTAATTGCTGGTAAGAGAAGTCAATCAACCGGTGTTCTAAGGCCGAGAATTGTGCTATACAATGAATTTCATCCTGATGGTGATATAATAGGCTCTATAACAGAAAAAGATTTGAAAGGTAAACCTGATTGTTTAGTAGTTACAGGTACTACATTAAAAATTCCGGGTGTTCGAAGATTGGTTAAGGAAATGGCCAAATCAGTTCATTCAAGAGGCGGTTGTGTGATTTGGATGAATTTAGAACCACCGTCCCAAAGCATTATTGACTATGTGGAGTACTTTGATTTGATTGTTGTCGGTGATTGTCAAGTAGTTCCAGGTCTCATCAAACTATATGATTATTTGTATGTCAAAAAGCCGAAGAAAAGAAAACAAGTGTCAACATCAGTGGCAAGCAAAAAGAAACCTAAAGTTGCTTCTCAAGAGTAAATCTCATTATATGTATATTAAACCCATTTGTTAATTGTGCATTTTGTATATTTTTCCTGTTACATTACAAAAAGTCTCTAGCATTCCAAATAAACTTCAGATATTTTGATTTAACAAGCCATTCTGATGGGACCACATTTTAAATAGTAATTACATTTAGAGACTAGTGAGAAAGATAGTGTACTCAATCTCTCTAATCAGCTATAATGTTCAAAATCTGAAAAGTGTATCAACAGAAAGTGCTTTATAGTAAAGTTCAACAACAAGTGCTTTATTTCAGACATGTATCTGCTTCCGTGTGTTACTAGCGTTTCGAATTAATTTCATTTTTGCAACTTTCTCTATTACATCTGATTTAAAAGTAATGGCCCAAAGACACCTCTAGTACTAGCACCTACACGTATTAGTGTATCTACCAATTCACAGTTAAAAATCTAAAAAAAAGTAAAAAGACCATACTCTAGCTCGATGTTGATAAAACTCAATCATGAGTTGAAACGTTTTGTACTGCTCTGGATTGTTCTCCAGCAATGTGATCAAACAGTAAACTTAGTGGAAAAGTCCCTTGATAGTTAAACCAAATTACTACAACAAAAGATCTTAAGATCAATAAGTTTTAGTGTATCTGATTAATTAAATGTTTATAATATACCATTATGATAATACATATCTTGCAAAAAAGTTATATTGTACAAGAAAAGTGGTTTAATTTTCGATTTTGTTCACAATCATAGGTATGGAATCACAACTCTGAGTGCCAAAGTTTTTACTTTAAAAGTCCAATCAATAAATTACGTCCCCTTAATTTGAAGCACAGGACTTTTATTAGTAGAAATTGCATGTGCCTATAATTCAAAAAATGGCCTTTCAATGATTTGCGTATCCTTTTCAGGTCACACTCAAAAATCCTCGTCAGGAAGTTCAACCTCGTCTTTTGGTTCCTTTGGTTCTTGCCCCTCAGCCCACTGAGTAACATCATCAATGTGACTTAAAATAAGCTCAACACTTTTATTATTGTCTTTGTCAGAGCAATCTAAAGGAAGGAACTGAACCATACCGAAATCATCTACTAATTGAGCGATGGCTTTGTTTAGTCTTCTAAAACGTTCATTACCACTGACATAATCACCAGATTTTTCATCTTCTGCTTCTTCCAAAAGTAGCGGATCCGGATTGAAGAACTTCTTCAGTTCTCTTTTAGCAATGGTGTCTTTGACCAAGTCAATCTTTGAAAGAATATTAATATGTGGCAATTCCAAAAAGATCATCGTTGACATTGCACTTAAAGCACCAGAGAAGAATTTACCTCTGTCAACAACAAATGGGGCTTCAAGCAAAAACGCACAGCAAAGTTTAAACCCTAGTTGCTGCTGTAGATGCTGAACTAAGTTCGGCATGACTGGAACATGTGAATATAACTCAATTTGACCTGGGCAGTCAAAAATCAAATAATCGTCTGCGTAGTCTCCGATTTGTTCGTCTAACCAATCGATATTTTCCATCAAAAACTCAAAGCAATAAATTAATGCCCCGTTAGGCCCCAAGCCTAATTCTTCTTGCACATCTGAAATGGATATAAGATCTCTAATATCAATGCTGAATGAAAATTCCTTAGGATCTGCGGCTGGATCAAGGTTAACTATATGTGCTCTTCTCCCAATAGATTCCATATAAGCAATAGTAGAGTTGCAAAATGTGGTTTTACCTGCCCCTGCAGGACCTAATGCCAGAACACCAACTTTTGACATTCTTATTTCTATTATAAAGAAAGGTACCTCTTTACATTTGTAATAGAGGAAGGAAAAAAAATTATGTAAAATGAAAAATAATCACCAAAAATCAAAGGTTATTCTAACCCAGACGTTATTGGTATCAAAATAAAGCCAGATTCTTGAAGAGTTCATAAATCTTAGTTTTGGAAGAGCGGCACGTTAATGTTCATCCAAACAGTAATTTTACAAGCCCAATGGCGAGCACCTCGTTATCTTTGACGCGTAAGGGTAAAAAAACTAAGCTTAACGCGTTTCAACTAGATGATGGACAGTCCAGAAGGTATAATAGTAGCTTGAATTCCACTATTAAGACGCTATAACAGCTATAGAGCCATTTGAAATTGTTTTGTTACTATTGTATAGTTTTTATTAGGCCATCAAAGAAGAACTTTTCATAAAAATGGACTTTTTCACTTCTTTAGAGGTTTCCAATGCTGAGATAGACAAGAATCAGCTTAGAACATTCAAAGCACACGAGTTGGACTCAAGTAAAGAAGAAGTACAAGAAGAAACACAAAAATTAGAGGCAGAAAATGAACCTAGGGATTACAGTGAATACCAGCGTGATCTATTACTCGGTGTGAACGAAGACGCTGTAAGCAGTAATAACGAATCAGCCAAAGCACCAGATACCAGTTACATG
Source organism: Saturnispora zaruensis (assembly GCA_003705435.2). Classification (NCBI taxonomy): domain Eukaryota; kingdom Fungi; phylum Ascomycota; class Pichiomycetes; order Pichiales; family Pichiaceae; genus Saturnispora; species Saturnispora zaruensis. The sequence continues at coordinate 60,778 of PPIM02000012.1, read as the reverse complement.
GCAGGTATCAGGAAGAGATTACTAGAAAAGAAGAAACTTGAGCAGGAGCGTCAAAAGGCAAATACAGCTCAAATCGTCAATAAAACACAGGAAATAAACGTCACAAATATTGATTCGGTTACGGATACTCAAGTAATTGCAAGGACTAATGATGAAACGCAAGAAGCTACTAACCATGTTCAAACTTTTGATAGTCAGGAAAAATCAATAAAGGAAACACAGGTAATCTCAACTTTGATAACAGACTCATCTACGCAAGTACTTCAGTCAATTACAGAGGCAAATGATGGAGAAAGTGATGACGATGATAGAATCACACAAAAGAAAAGAGCAAATGTCATAAATGATCCGTCTGATTCAGAAGAGGAAACTATAGCCATTGTGAAAAGGAAGCCTACAGTCCAGATCGGATCAGAGAACGAAAATTACGATGATGATGATAGCAATGACGAAGACCGCATTTTAGTCAAGAGAAGATTTGATAGAAGTGATTTAGAGAAAACTGAAAGCGAGAAAAGATTAGAGGATATAGTTATCGACGATTTATTTTTGAAGAAAGACACAGAGTCCAATTTGAATCAAATTTCTGAAGATGATATTTCAAATAAGATTGAAAATTATCAATTATTATCGAGAGAAGACAAAATTAAAGCTAGATTGGAGGTTCGTAAACGTGCAAGAGAGGAACACGAACAAGCTGCAGAACAGCAATCTAATGAGGCTGATAATAATCGAGAACAGGAAACTCCAACGACAGATGAACAATTCGTTACACATTTAGAGAAAAAGCAAAAAGAAAAGGCCAAACTTCGTCAAAAGCTGAAACAAAAAGAGAAACTTGAAAAGATTGAACAAGCAAAACTAATTCAAGAAGCTGCTGATGCAATTAAACATTTTGATTCATCAAAACTAACAAAAGAAAAGTTATTGGAACAGTTAGAGTTTGAAACTGAAAATAATGATACCCAAGTGCATTTGAATCTATCTCAAAATTGTACTCCACAGTCTTCACCACAAAAAGTGTTAGGAAATGCAACATCCAAGTTCAATACTAATACTATTGTGACCAGAGGTGGACCTGCTTCCAATAAAATTATTCAGTTGGATTCTAGTGAAGAAGAAAGCTCCAGCGAGTATGAGGAGGAAAATCTTAATGATAAGTTACGTCTTCTAGAGCTTAAAAGAAAGCTGGTTAAAAAATCTAGGCGTCAAAGAGAAAAGTTGACAAGGGAGTCATCATTAGATGAGAGAATCAAAAGGCACATCACACTTCAAATGAAGAAAAACGGTAAAAGTGAAAAGTCCAAAATTGATGAAAAGATGTCCACTGAAGACATGGTTGTTGAATTACTTCATAGAGACCAAATGAGAGATGCTGAGCGAATTAAACGTGAAGAACTTGAAGCAAGGAGAAAGAAGAAGGAAAAGAAAATGATCAAAAATGGTACTTTTCCATCTCATGACGACGATCCCGAGTTTAGCGAATATTCTGACGATGAAAACTCAGAAGAGGGCGAAAATGATGAAAGAGAGAAAGAAAAAGAAGTACCAAAAGAACACCAAAAAGACAAAGAGCACAATAATGAGCATTTCCTTATGGATGGAAGTGATTTGCACAATATAAAAGAAGATTCTTTCATTCTGACACAGAATATTGAGAACATCAATTTTAAAACCTCACAAACAGATGCATTTAAAAAGCTAGGTATTTCAATGACTCAGCTGTTTGAAAATAGGACACAAGTATCTCAAACTAACATAATGACAAAAAGTGAAAAGTTCAAAGTAATGAAAGGCGAAATTGGTGGTTTGAAGAGGATAAATGAAATTAACGAAGAGTCTATTGAAATTATCAATGATTCGGCAATTGATAATTCAACATCTTTTCTGTCGAAAATGGTTGGTATTGAAGAAGAAGAAAGTTCGTTTTCGAATTCTTCAATGAAGAATAAGTCAAATAATTTGAAAATGCTGTTAGAATCACAAACAATAGAGTTAGGGACTCAAGCTGATGCATCAACACAAGTAGATGACGCTGTCTTCCAATCGCAAGCTGTAAGGTTGCACTCTGAAGAAGAAGAGGAGGAGGAGGAGGAAGAAGAAGAAGAAGAGGAAAAGATTCAAGTTGGTAGAAAAAGAATCTTGGACAACGATGAAAGTGATGTTGCACAAGCTAGTGAAGGAGAAGAAGCAGAGGAAGAGGAAGAGACAGAGGCTGAAAGGCAAAGGCGTCTAGAACTTATCAAATTAGCTAAAGAAAGGGAGCGCAAATTAAGAGCAAAAAGAGAAAAGGAAATGAAGGAAATGGGACTCAATAAGATCATGGAAAATGAAGCTGATGAATCAGAAGATGAATTTAAGGGCATTGGAGGAGAAGAAGGAGATATATCAGAAGAAGAAAATTCAGAAGATGAAAAAATCATTGATGATGCAAGTAATATCAAGAATAACACTAACGAAATTAGAAAGAAGTTGTTAGAAAAAGAATTAGCAGAAGACAAAGCTTTAGTTGAGAAGACTTACAAAGATATTAAGACACATAAATTAAGAGAAAGAAGAGCGAAAGACGGTGTTTACGATATGGAATTGAGTGATGAAGATGATGACGAGTATTTCAAACTTAAAATGTTAGTCCGACAGCAAATGGAGAAAAAGCAAATTGAGTTGGAAGATAGGAACAAAGTTACTTTATCTGATAGTAATCCTCAAAAGCCATTCTTTGATGCCATGGCTGTTAAATTACCTTCGAGGATTTTATCATTCAAAAAAGCCAAATCATCACCATCTGTCATTTCTGATTTAGTTTCTGATGATGAAAGTAAAGCGTCGCAGTCTACGATTGAAAGTCATAGCAAAAAAAGATCAATGCATCCATCGCTTGTGTTATCAAAGAAAAGAAAAACAATACCCGAACCAAGAGCATTTGATGTCAACTCTCTTAAGCAGCATGACATTCGAGAAGAAGCAAGAGTCAGTGTTTTAAATGAATTATCATCCGATGATGAAGACGGTTCATCAGCACTTAAAAAAGTGAAGTCTAATTCCATGATTAAGCTGTCACGTGAAAATTCTTATAAGAGAAGATCACAGCCTACTGCTAGTCAAAATACTAATGAGGACATTGAAACATCAAACTTATTATCAAGCAGGTCAACTTCAATTACTGCATCATTTAAGAATGCTACCAAAAAGAAAGTTAGAAAGGGTATGTTTACTGGAAACATTGTCAAGGAAGTTATGGTTACAACTAGCGCAAAACCTGTTTCGAATTCTAAGAGTTCAGTTACAAAACTAGTTGCAAAGGAATCACTTATGAATAGAGCTAATATGCTTGACCAGGCAGCAAGTAAAATGTCCTCAATGCTTGCGGCATCTAGGAAGAAAGGTGTTAGAAAGTTAGGTACCTCAAAATTTAGAAAGTAAGCTAATATAATTATGTAAGTGTGTTTTGACTGAAATATTAATTAAAAAGCAATAACGATAGAAGTAGAAAAGAGAATGTTGGGGGTCAAGTATCTGTCATATTAAATTCAAGTGCCTCTCTCAAAGCTCCATGGCTTACTCTTGACATAACAACGCTATTGTTCAAGTCTCCGTTACCATGTTTTATTAAACTATGTTTTTCGATTATTAAACCTGATTGCATTGAACTCGAATTGAGTCTATTTGAACTTATATTACGCTTATGGTAAGAAGAACTTTTCATCGTTCTAAATTCATTTGAATTCAACTTTTGGGTTAACTGGTGCCTTGGATTATAGGATTTTCCACATGGAGTTCCTATAACCTTACCAGTTTCAGGAATCGCATATGCAGTATTGGGTATTAAACTTGATATCCATGACGATCCATGTTCAGAATTAGATACGTGGTTCATATTTTCCACAGTATGATTATTTTTATTGAATTTTTGATTTATATTTATTGGTTTGCTTTTTGATGGAGTTGAAAGAAAATTAGACCAAGAACTGGTATTGCTTTTAATATTTTGTGGGGTCCGATGTTTTTCCAGTATTTTTGCAGGTGATTCAGTGATTGTTGACAATGCACCAGAATTTAGAATATTAACAATATCATCATGAGCATTAACAGAAACAGTATTCATTGTTGATGCAGTGTAAGTTTGAGAAGAAACAGATGGAATATTTGGTTTCAACCATTTCATAGTTTGTTCTTTAAGTTTAGTATCAGTTGAAGAATTGATAATTTTATCCTTGTTATTAATTTTATTAGTTTTCATTGAGAATATACTTTCGTGGGATTTGCTTCTTCTTAAAAATAGTTGTGAAGGTTTCTTTAGTACAAAAGGCTGAACGTTTTCATCACCATAACTATTTTCTGAAAGTGTTTCATCATCATCGTCAGAGATGTTGAGTTCTTCAAGATCATCAAATCCAGCCGTTAAGTCAAAATTGTTTGACATCTCGTTATTTGCAAACCTGTCTAATGGAGAAGACGAGATCATTTTGGTAATTGCTTGATGTTTATTGGAAGACAAAAACTGAGATTTTTCAAATAGACTAATTCTGTCATTTAGTAATTTGGTATGCAGGCCGATATCATAGGAGATAAAATGTTTTAGTGACTCTTCTCCGGTAGAATTCAAATGAGACTGTGCATCTGGAGTTTCCATTGTTAAAAATGATACAGTTTCAGGCAATGAAGAGCGTCGCTGAATTGGAATTGGTTCAACCTTAGGGCTTATTTCCTCTTCTATAAGAGGCATGTTAATATGTTGATACTTTGATTTATTTGTTAGCAACGAAGGTCCAAACCTTTGAGTTTGTTCACTTTCCACTTTCAAATCTGGTATTGAAGTCTTTGTTGTTGGTTTTGATTTATTGTTACAAATCTTGAATTTCTTTATGGGTAGTGCGGTAAAACAGCTTTGTGTTTGATTTGGGTTAGCATTCAATGGTTGGTTGCTTATATTGAGGAAACTCTCCTTTTTCAAAACCTTCTTTTTTGATTGGACCCTTACAAGATCTGGTAGAATGTTATTTGAATTCTCTAACATAGAGTCTTCTGTGTACTGTGTGCCATCGCAAGAAAATAGGGAGTTAGTTGTTTTATTGTTTTTGCTGCTATTATTAGTTCTAATAGCAGAATAAATGTCAATCTGAGGATAATGACTATTTTGAATATATTGACTGTTCAAGTACTCAAATTCCAGTTTCAAATTTTCCAGTGTTGTTTTAGTGGCCATCCAATCAAAAGAATGGTTTTTCCAATCTCTGAACTCTTTGATACCGTTATTATCAGTTGCAGAAATAGGAGTTGACTCCTTCCTTTCTAAATTTTTCACTTGTTCGTCTAGCAAGTCGCATCTGATGCTAACGGAAGTCAAATGCTGGTGATAATTGTCTAGATTGTCTAATTTTGACTTCATATTACTTAGTTCGTAGTTGTTTTGTTGCAGTTTCAGCGTTATGTTTGAAAATGAAGCCATTACTTCCTCTATATCTTGCATTTTGCTTCTAGCATGGTTTGGAAAATGATGATTTTCCACACCAAATGATGACGACATGAAATACACAAAACTTTAGCACAGGACTTGTTCGAATCCTACACACCGACTACCTTTACTTTAAGAAAGTGTATCCACAGCTTTTCTACCTTGCAAAAGGAAAATTTTGTAGATTTCTTTCATTATGTCTTATTGTTGATAAAAGCCAAATGAAGGTTGTTTATGTATTTCCTATTATAGAAGAAGATCAACAAACGATTTTGATGCCAGGCACTGTTTAACGGTGCAACAAGGACAAAAGGGGTGGTAATACAACAGAGTTGCACCCATAGTTAACGATAGTAGTATGTCCATGACTCATTTTACTTGCATAACTGTTTGTTGGTATTATAAAATGAAATTATAAAAAAAGAAGTATTTAAAGATCTTGCTTCACTGTCAACTGCCACCAGTTGCTTACCAAAACCAGCTGTTTTACTATAGATTAAAGCTTTCTATGAGCTTCATCTGCTCGTCCAGCACTGCTTTGTCTTCGGCCTTTTTGACTTTGTTTTTTTCCTTTGTAATCTGATCCTTTTTAACATCTTCCTTAATATTTTTGAGGCTTTTAAGGCCTCCAGCAGCAGCATCATTGTTGTTTTCTCCTACTGCCTTTGTGTCCTGTCCGTTCTCAACTGATTTCACTATATTGAAGATATCATCAGCTGTAGTATGTGCGTCCATCTTATCGATCATAACTTTGGCGCTTTTTGCCATTTGCTTTTGCTTTTTTTTTGAAACCTTGCAGTGGCTTTTCAGTTTTGGCTTTCCAACAGATGACTTGACCATTTCTACACCTCTTAGACGTTCCGAACTTATCTGTTGGCCTGATACCACTGAAAAATTTAGCTTATATAGGAGAAATAATTTTTTTTCTTCACCATTACCTTTTTAAGAAAGACAGGAAAAAACTTTTCAGTTAGGGTTAAGCTGTTCTTCTATCTAAGATATAGAGATAAAGAATGCCAAAGAACCACTCAAAGGACAAACCGTGGGACACAGAAGACATTGACCATTGGAATATCGATGAGTTTAAAACAGAAGACAATGCCAGTGGCTCGGCTTTCCTTGAAGAATCATCATTTGTTACTTTGTTTCCTAAATACAGAGAAGAATACTTAAAGCAAATATGGCCAGAGGTCACCAGTGCACTTAATAAACATCATATTGATTGTGAGCTAAACCTTGTAGAAGGTTCCATGTCCGTCAAAACAACTAGAAAGACGTTTGATCCCGCTATTATTTTGAAAGCCAGAGATATGATCAAATTGGTGGCTAGATCCGTTCCATATCAACAAGCAGTTAAAGTCCTAGAAGACGACGTGTTTTGCGAGGTTATGAAAGTTGATGGTTACGTATCTAACAAGGACAGGTTTGTCAAGAGAAGACAAAGACTTATTGGACCTGACGGTAACACATTAAAAGCGCTTGAGCTTTTGACCGACTGCTATATTCTTGTCCAGGGTAACACAGTGTCCATGATGGGCCCATACAAGGGTTTGAAGGTGCTCAGAAGGGTTATCGAAGATTGTATGTTAAACATTCATCCTATTTATCATATCAAAGAGCTCATGATCAAAAAGGAACTAGAGAAGAAACCTGAACTGGCAGAGGAAGACTGGTCCAGATTTTTACCACAATTTAAGAAGAGAAACAATGCTCGTAAGAAGCCTAAACAAAAGAAAGAAAAGAAACCATACACTCCATTCCCACCTCAACAAACACCTCGTAAGGTTGATCTCGAAATTGAATCTGGTGAGTATTTCTTAAGTCAAAGGGAAAAGAAGGCTAAGGAGATGTTTGAAAAGAAGCAAAAGCAAGAAGAGAAGAAGAAGGAAAAGCAGATAGAAAAGGCTAAAGACTACGAAGCTCCTGAAGAGGACGTTAGAGAAAATCCGTTACTGAAAAAGAGCAAGAAGAGGAAAAGTAAGGAAACCGAAGAAGGAGAAGAAACTGAAGAAAAAGAGGAAAAGAAAAAGAGAAAGAAGGAAAAGAAGGAAAAGAAGGAAAAGAAGGAAAGGAAATCCTCGTCCGATTAAATGTGATCATACATATCATGCCATGAATCTGAATGAAAATGATGATATAAAAAAAATCAATAAAATCGATTGGTTTTTGTTATACTTTGTAAGATTACTACTTTCTTTATAAATACACTATAATAATAACATGTTTACTAAGTCACTAAAAAAATGTTTTGATATTTTCTGGGTGTTCATCAGGGTGTCCATCTTCTTGCATATTTCAAAGATAATGAATTTTCATCAATCTCAGAATACGTTGGATTATTATCAATTTTTGTGCTTCCATGATTTTCATCTCTATTGTTTTCATAATGATTACCATTCCAAATAGTATTCCAACTCGATTCAAAACCTTCATCATTTTCAAATGTTTTTCTTATTTTATCAATCTCTCCATTTGAGGGTAAAGCTGGCTCAGTAGGAGTTTTGACATATTGGCTTTTATCATTGTATCTCTCTTTTACACTTTGATAGATCGATTTTAATGCCCTTGCCATAGAATTCTGCGATGCTAGCCCCTCCAATGAAGAACACAAACTTGATGCACATGCACTTTGCTTAACATCTGGACCACTTGAGTAAATGCTGGTATTTAGTGACAAATTCTTTTCTTCAAGAACCCCTTTTGCTTCAGCAGAATTGCTTCTTCTTCTTGTTCCAATTTCCCTTAACAAAAGGATAAAAGCAGCCATTCCAATAAAAAGAAGCCAAATGCCTAGAATCGCTAAAGATATGTATAATGTCAGAAAGGTCTCTTTCTTATAAATTTCAATTACCTTTTTGAATAAACTAATGATTTTTGATCTGAGTTCCGTTATCTTCTCACTCAATTCCGAGTCCATGCTGTTATCACCATCACTATTAATCTCCTTGTTTAATTTATCTATCATCTGTTCTGGATCAATGTTCGAAATGTTTAATTTTGCGTTTTCATTTAGCCATGTCATTGCGTTTTCAATCTTTTTCAATTTGGATTCAACAACACACCACACAATTTGCTCTACGGGATCATAGAGTGGAGTTCCTTTAAAAATTGCATCAATAGCTTCATTCATTTTATTGTCAAATTCTGTGACAGTATCATTAATGGCTGTTGTCGAAGTTGATACCCAGCCAAGCATATTTTCGTTAACGTCGTTTTGGTAGTCCGCTAAATAATCGTTAGTCTCATCCACCCAATCATAAATTGATGTGTTAAAATTCTCTTTAATTTCAAGTGCCGTATTAGAAAAGGCCTCCTCAACACTGTCGGTTAGCTCATGAGCGTTCATTAAAAGTTGAAGAATAATAAACTGACAGATAAATGACAATATACCTAATAATCCTAACAGTAATAGCGATAAGAGATATGGTGATGCGGCATAGTTAATCAGCCATCGCATATTATTTATATGTACAGGGCTTTTCAATCTAAATAGTTTTGCGCTGAAGAACCGACCTATTATATCAGCCGTCCTATTTTGCATTGCACTTATGACTTCAATATTAAAACTCCTTTTTATGGGTGTTTCAATGTATAAGTCATTGGCTACATATAATTCCGTTGATGCTACTTGAATTATTCTCCATGTTCTAAATTCCCTAAAAGTTTCGTAACATATGAAAAGAAGCATCAATATTCCAAGAATGATAATAATAATATGAGTTACTCTGATACAAGAAGATTTAACTTCTTCATAGAATGCATCAATTGTATCCGTCAAATTCACTATATCTATATTCTTTTTATCTGGTACATACAGAAAATCTGGATCAAATGTTCTATTTAAATTCAAATTGACCTGCTTTTTCATTTCTGTGAACGGCTTATCTAATAAATCTTCCACATATGTTTTGACGTCGTTAAAATCAGGAATCTCCTGCTTCAATTTTTCGATATCTGAATTTATGCTTGCAGGTATCACCCAATGTTCCATATTTTGTATTGTCAAGTTAACATGTGACATTTGTTCATTTACCTTTAAAGCGTCTGAGTTTGAAGAGCTACTACTACTACCACTAGAAAACATGTTTTTCAATGCATCGCCTGTGTCATCCGCAACATCAATGACTTCATTGACGATGTTTGTTAAATCGGCCAATCCGCTGTCGAGATCTTTAGCGAATGAAATTAGTGTCTCGTTAGCAATACCAATAACATCTTCTGTTGCATTTAAAGCGGCAATTGCTGTATTATCAATTACTGCCATCAACAAACATGCATAAGTTCCCACTGATAGTTCAATCATGAAAAAGATCAACTCCTCAGCTGCAGTTATCATTAAACTTAAACTTTCAATAAATCCCTTATTTGATTGTTCAAGACCTTTTGCAACTGCATAATTGGCACCCTTTGAAAGGTAATGCGGAATGGAAACTATGTTGTTTGCAAAAGCTTGTGTTGATAAAAATATCAAATTTGTCTGTTTCTTTGCTTGGTCTAAAGAAGAATTGATTGACGAAATAAAGAATAAAAGCTTAATGATCAACAAACATAAAAATATTGTATAAGGATTGATTATTATTTGTGTCACCTTCTCTTTAAAATTCAAATACGGTCTTCGATAGGACTTTGAAGTAATTTCTGAAGGAGACGTGAACATTGACGACATAATAATATGGTATATGTGCGTGCAAAAGATTCACCAACCAAAAAAAGAAGTAACTCATGATAAATACAAACAGTCTTCTGGTGTTTCGTCAATATACCTTTAACTCAGGTTGACAGCAAACAAAGATGAAACAGAGAGTAATCATGGCTGTGCAAATGGCTCAGCACATCTATATCACAAAACCAAAAAAAAAAACAAAATAAACAAGTGGTTTCATTCTAAAACCATTCAACTAAACGAATATGGCATGATCAATACCCTGTCAAATTGCCCCAGCCATAAATATTCCAGCCAAGATAGGTTCCAGAATCGGTGAAAAGTTCTTTACATTGATCGTTGTTACTGGCGCCCGCAGCTATAACTAACGGCATAAAATGCTCTTTTGTTGGGTGAGACATTTGATAAAGTGATATCAAGGTTGGACTTGTATTGAATTCTTCTAAGCAACTTAAAGTATCCTTTTTTTTTGCATGTACCAAAATATTGGTCAACTTCCGATTAAATGTTTCCACAAAATTGTTAGGGTAGTCTGCTTTTGCAACGATTGACTTATTAGCTAGATTATGTACTGACATACCAGAAAACAAAAGAACAGCACCCATTTGTCGATATTTTGCTAATGCTTGGCCTACTTTGAAATGTAAATCGATATCATCTGTTCCTATCTGCGAAATTTGTATAAGTGGAACATCAATATCCCATTTCTTAGAATCAGGCAATTTAACATCTTCGGCAAAGGCAACTTTCAATGGGATGAATGTACCGTGATCCAAACCACGTTCCTGTTGTCTGACATTTTTCCAACCAGTTTCCTTTAATGTTTCAATAATATCGCTAACAATGGCTTTGTTACTGAAAGTGTGGAACTGTAAATTTGGGTATTTATTTGGGTCAGAATTGAAATCATAGATGAGTGCATTTTCGTTGACTTCATCTATTTTGTTTGATTTTCTATTCGCCTTGATAAACTTATCTTCACCGGGGCCGGGAAATGTAACAAGTATTTCATCTTCAGCAGATGATCTCCAATGCGCAGAGACAACAATTATGAATTTTGGCTTAACCGTTTTCTTGATATACGTACCTATTCTTCTTGTTGTCTCCCACGCACCGGCGTTACACGTTGGGTCGTTTTTGTCGATGAATGATGGTCCTCCATGTGAGATGAAAAACAGAGGAGCTGTTGGTGTTTGTTTGAATTCAAACGTCTGGCCATTAACCATCACTAGTGTAAAACATATAATATGATTCAATGATATAGTAGAGGATGTCACATTCTTGTAGTAATGTATTTTTCCCTATCGTGACTTGTGATATTATCTGCTTTCCCAAATTGGTCCTACTAAAACAGAAGTTGCTCATACGCTCCGCAAATCAGTTGGCTTCATATTCCCTAAGGAGCGACATATGAATTCTGTATGATGTGTTATTCACATCCTGTTTAGTGAGATCTAGCAATATAGTTATTGTTCTTCTAAAACTAGCTATTGTATAGTTGCGAGCTTGTTGGTGATTGTGTAGATTTTTACATGGCAATGCTTGGCGTTGTTGACTGATTTTTGATATCTGCGTAGCATGTACATGTAAATGTAAATGTAAATGCTTTAATTGATAAAGACCAAGTTTTTCACTTTTTTCTTCTCGTTGCAATGATGACCATTGATTGCCAATTAGACTGATAGATCCAAATGTGTTTTAATAAAAATCAAACTTGTGTAGGTTGTGATATTTCCGCCTCATAATGCAGATATTCTCTGATCATTTATCAATTTGTGGACGGTTTTAAATTTACATTGTAAGAAGTTAGGAGCATTGTTGGCTTTTGGTTTAACCTGATTACCAATATACAAATTTATCCATCGATGAGTTAAAGGAAATGTTGATAATATAGAATAGGAGAACTACACTCTTTCGGTACCACAGGTATTTCATATCAAATGACACTGATTTATAGGCGTAAATAGGCTTACGAGTTAAATTACTATAAATAATTTTATTAAAGTTAACTGAAAAAACATATAGCCTTATGCAATAGACCTAATCGTCTCACCAAAATAATCTAATTGAAGTTACAATCAGTTATTCATTTGAGATCTGCTAAATCACCCCAACCGTAGACGTTCCATCCTAGAGAACCTGTGGCACCCACAAAAACTGGAGTGCACGGATCGCCAAGAGCAGCACCGGCAGCAATAATTGCTGGTAGTAGATGTTCATTTGTTGGGTGTGCCTTTTCATATAAGGTTTTATATTCAAGATCTCTTGGTAATCGTTTGAATTCATCTAAAAGCTTCGATTTTTCAGTCTTCGTCAATATGTTCGTTAAAATATTATTGAACGGAGCCACATAATCTAGCGGCTCCTTTCTTGTATTTGCAAGAGCCATATCGCCCAAGTTATGAACTGACATTCCGGAGAACACGATGACACCATTGAGCGATCTGTATTTGGCTAAAACTTCTCCAAGCCTGTAGTGAATCTCAATATCTGGTGTACCTGCAAGAGAGACTTGAATAAGAGGAACCTCGACGTCCCATTGATGCGAATCTTGAACATTGGTATCAGCAAATGCCACTTTCAATGGAACAAAGACACCGTGGTCAATACCTCTTTCGGTGGTCTTCGCCTGAAACCAGTCGGACTTGTTGAATGATTCTGCAATGTGCTCCGCAATGTATTTGTTAGCGTAAGTGTGGAACTGCGATTTGTAGAGTCTTTCGGGGAAGTTGTAGAAGTCATAGATGAGACCATTTTCGTCTTTCGAAATCTTGTTTGACACTATTCCGTTTTTATTGTAGAATGCTTCGCCCGGACCAGGAATGGCAACCTCAACCTCGTCTGGCACGTTGGTTTGCCAATGGGCGGAAACCACGATAATAAAATCAGGTTTCAAAACCTCTTTGATGTAATCTCCAACTTTCTTAGTGGCATCCCATGCACCGACATTTGACCCCCATGGATTCAATCTCTCAGCAAACGTAGGCCCTCCATGCGAGAGGAAAAAGACTGGGAGTGGGGCTGACTCTTTGAAGATGAAGTGTTCACTATCTGCCATTGCAAATTTCTTGATATAACCGATTACTTTGTTAGCTGTGTTTTCTAGCTTAGAATAAATAGACATATAATCAATCTATGGATTGACGATATCAGTGATAGAAATAACCTTTAATTCTGCAGATGCACACTAGCAGTGTTATCTATCGCTCAATATATACCATGCTCGATTAGTAATGTGCCTGGCGAGATATTACCACCACACGATGATGAGTAAGCACCCGCCGCACTAATTGACTGATATATTAGATGAAAAGCTAACAGTGTGGCGCACTGATCCATCTAATGGTAAGCAACTGTGGGTGAAGGCGTCTGTAGCCGATGTGTGTGGTATAAGGCTAATGCGCCAATTGGTGAACCATACCAGGATAGACTGCAATTGTGTTGATAGTATCACATTTCATTCAGAAAAAGCTTTAACGTTTCTACCAACCCGACAAGATGCATCACAACATGCTCTACAGTGAGTCTTTCAATCTGGGTTGACTTTTCTCTAAAAGAAGCTACATCACCAGTACTGATACCGCGGCCACTGGTTTGCATCGAATAATACTACTACAGTTCCCTGCTAGTTAGCACACAATGCTGTGACAGCGTCTGCGGCATAGGACCCTGCTGGTTGCAGTGGTTGAAAAGAATATAAATAGGGAATCAGGACGCTACATACCGTTCGCATCACAGCAGGAAACGACGAATGTCAAATGATTTGTTCATTTTTGCAGATATACATTGCCAACACATCGACGTGATGATATGCTAGGAATTATCTAATTGGTTTTCTATCAATTATCTATGCGATAACTATGCTTAAACTACGTAAAACAAGCTAATAGCAACCCAATGGCAATCCAGTAGCAATCCAGTAGCAATCCAATAGCCAGTTATAGCCAACTTGGGTTCCATTCACCGTTTGGTAGCACATCTCAAAGTGCATTTGAGGAACATGAAAAATTACATGTCCGGATCTACCGCATCAAAATGCATGCGTAGGTCTCTGGCCATACCCTGTGGGGGTGCTAAGTCAATTGTTGGCAATTACGGCCGCTTGTCCCAAATATGTCATAAATTTACCTTCGTACATTGTTGAGTTGGGGTCAAGGCAGAGCGGATTTTATCTCGGAAATAAATAGAAGCATGGAATTAAACGGATCAACAGTTTGAAGATGGAGAGAATTCAAAGATTATAAAAGGAAGAGTGAAGGCAGGCCAAGGACAGAAAGAGAGAAATAGCAAAAGCAAGAACAAAATGACTACAACGACCCCTATTACAGAAATCAGAGCAATCGGTATCCACGACTACGACAACTGGTTGGATGCTAAGGAATTCACATACAAGCCTCAGGACTTGAGAGCCCAGGACGTGGATATCAAGATTGAGGCGTGCGGAATCTGTGGTTCTGATATTCACGCTGCCAACGGTGACTGGGGTACCCCATACGCTCCTCTAGCGGTCGGCCACGAAATCGTTGGTATCGTTGTCAACGCAGGCCCAGAAGCTAGATTTAAGGTCGGTGATAGGGTTGGTGTTGGTGCCGAGTGCGATTCTTGTGGCTCTTGCTACAGATGTGACAACCAGGTGCCAAACACCTGTAAAAAGTCAGTGGGTACATACCAGGGTGTGTATCCGGAAACAGGTGTCAAGACCCAAGGTGGTTACGCTTCGCACATTAGAGTCAATTCTGGGTTTGCCTTTAAAATCCCAGAGTCCATGGACTCTAACCACGTTGCCCCATTATTGTGCGGTGGTATCACTGGGTTCAGACCTTTGCTTACAGCAGGTGTCAAAAAGGGTACCAAGGTTGGTGTTAGCGCCATTGGTGGTATTGGCCACATGACCATCCTCTTTGCCAAGGCTCTCGGTGCTGAAGTCACTGCCATTTCGAGAACCGATGCCAAAAAGGAATTGGCTTTCGAATTGGGTGCCGATCACTTCATTGCTACAAATGAAGAGAACTTTGGTGAAAAGTACGCTGATTCACTTGACGTTATTGTCAACACCGGTTCATCTTTCTCTGAAGGTTCAGTTAGCTCCATTCTGCCTTTATTGAGGCCATATGGTAAAATGATCTTCATTACTGCTCCTCCAATTAATGAAAAGATTGAACTTGTCCCATTCCAGTTATTGTTGAACTCAGTCTCTATTGGAGGTTCTGCAATTGGATCTCCTAAGGACATCGAATACATGTTGGAGCTTGCTGCTGAACATAACATTAAGCCATGGATCGAAACCATTGACATCTCTGAAGCCAATGTCACTGAAGCTTGGAAGAGAATGGTGAAGGGTGATGTCAAGTTCAGATTTGTTTTGACTGGTTACGATAAGTATTTCGGCTGAGAAGCTGTGTTTTTTACGTTTTATATAGAAGGATCTATAGTTACGAATATAAGGATTAGTTATGGTTAATAAAGCCAAGCGCTTGGCAGATAGTGCTGCAGCCTTTTCTATGTGGTAAGATATGTTTATAGGCGCTATTTAAGCAAACAATAGCCTCTTGAAGATAACACTACTTGGGTCAGATCACAATACATGACCTTTTCAATTATGCAAATACGGAAATATAACTGGATTGATAGTAGAAGAGCAGCCAGTGGAAAAAAAAGACATTCATCTAAATACTACTCTTTGGTTTTCAGACTGCTCGCCCTTGCTGCCAGTGAATCGATACTTTTAAATGTCAGCTACTGCAAATCTCAGTATTGTTCACATTTTAAGGGTTCAAAAAAATAACTGAACAAATCTGCTTTAATGTTAAATATGTTAAGGGGAGCACGGACGTATCATTGTCATGACCTTAACATAGATATATAACCATATGAAATACATAGTTACTTAAATTCGACTTTTTTGTATGATTGTGTGTAGTTCTAATAAGATGCCTTCTATTTACGGTAATTTCTCAGATAAGAAAAACGTTCAAAGCTTTTCAATTGTAAAATCACTGTCAGCATCAAGTTCGAATATAAGATCTGGCGGTGTTGCTGGCTCAGCTTTGATAACACGCTCAACAATGCGCTCAACAGGAACAAGTTTTTCAATCACTCTTTCGGCAACTTTGTCATTAGAAGCAGGCGTTTTCTCATATGGTGCTAACAAAGTTGGGCCCACAGTTTCAGTGATATCACCAAGACCCCAAAAAGTCATCATGCAGAGAAATGCCGTTGCAATTGTTGTTTCTAAGTCTGTTTTGCGCTCATCAACAAGAAGTTCGTAATCGAATTTACGCTGTCTCATCAATCTGACTTTGGCAAGCCTTTCTCTGGTTTCTTCATCACCGCCACCTGGATTGGTGACCCGTTCCAAGTATTTTGTTCCTCTTGTCCAAAGATACTTGTGACCATCCGTTAAGTAGAAAGTTCTCATTCTGCCATCAAGACCGTTTTCTGCTTTTAACACCCGATGTTGCAACCCCAATTTGTTGTGGAAGTCAAAAGACTTCAAAAAAAACCCGGCTCTAATAGTGGCAATCTCATGTCTCTTGGGGTAAGTAAACATTGACCATGTTGGCGAAGACGCTGATTCTCTTTCAATCGTATACACTTTGTTACCTGCATTATCAAAGATGTTGATGTGCGTTTGTCTTTTCTGGTTGTCTCTACGAATGTGGACTCTGGTGGTTGCCTCCAGCGGAATAAAATTGGCTTCTGAGTGGTGTAAATCAATAAGAGGCTTGATATACGCATGCTGAATAAAGTATGTTGCAATCGTTATGAAGGTGCTTTGAACATAAACTGCTGGCGATTCAAATATTGGCATTTTTATTTAAGCAATGCAATGTTACGTAGCTAAGATATGCTTTGAACAAGCAACTTAATAGAAGAAAAAAAGAAGTTAACGGATCCTTCAATTCAAAAGGGGGCAAAATGGTGAAAGTTAAAGATAGAGTGCTGAGCAAGCGACCCAATAAGGCAATCGCTCAGCAAGTTTGCATCTTCTTTTTCAAAAAGATTGCTTGAAAGATTACTATTTATTAAGCCATATATATATTACATACTTGATATTTGAAAGAAAAGAGATACAAATGGAGCATTAGTTTAATTAGTATTGACTACAAGTGTAAGAACTACATAATATTCCAGGCATCTTCAGCACCATGACAGAGCTTTGAACATGCAACGGAAGCAGACAAAGGATATTCAGAAACACCAATCTTTTCGTCAACCAATTCATCAGCAAAATTGTCTTTACCTCTGGCCATGGCACCAACAAAGATACAAAGACTCTCGTCTTCACCGAGCGTTTCGATATAATCTTGAGGTCTTACAACGGTTGCGTCAAAGGAAAGAGTGACTTTCCGACACTTAATTGGCAAGTGATCTGTGATAGGGTTCTTGATGACCTTTAATAGCTTCTCTTCACTATTCACGGATCTGATTGACAATTTGTGAAGTAGCTGAACCATCAAACCCGAAAATCTCTTAAAAGTTCTTGGAATACGAACCGATGGGTTGACTTCAATTAAAACTCCCTTTGCTGTGATAATATACACCTGCAGCTTTCCCGCTTTATTGATAGGTGAATCCAATAATGTCAAGAGACACTGATGTGTGATATCTGGTCTAGCTTCACTGATGTCACGACCCATTTTTCTCAATAGCCCTTGATGATCATCACAATTTAACAATGCATATTTATCATTACCGTTACTTGTTGACATTTTATGTGTTTCTAATGACGCTTGTGTTAGCACCACCACTAGTCTCTTAGTGTTTTTGTCTTTCGATGTTAGTGTAAGAGGCTGTTGCGGCACTAATGTAGCCGATGGAACGTCTGTTTTAATCCCAAGCTTAACAGCATTCTGCGCATCTCTAACTTTAGAATCTTCAACCATCACGAGAGCCCTCCTTTAACACAGTATCAACACCTATTTCAATATAGAAACTGAAAAGTTTGAAAAGTTTTGATGAAAAAAATTTTTTTACGTTTCTACATGGTTTAAAAATGTTTATTTCTCTTTTTCCATCAATTAGCTTTCTTTAAAGACTGATTATAAGCTTTTAAGAGAAGATATTCAGTTTTGTGGAAGGTGTCGACCTATTTGAGAATTATTATTATGGAATAGTAATACAGAATTAGAGATAACGCCATTTTCCAGAGAAAAATAGAAGTTGATAAGCTAAGTTGAGCATTTTTACTTTGTGATTTGAATTTAACGTGTTTTATTACAAATTTTAACATAGATGGATTCGTCAAGCCAAGGTAATGACGACTCCTTCAGTGATGATGACATTGATATTGTTGCAGAGCTGCAAAAAACTCAATTGAATCCCACTTCTACCCAGATTGAAGACAATTCAATCAACTATCAATTGCAAGGGCAAGTTGCTGTTTTAGAAAATCAGATCGAACAGTTGAGAAAAAGCTACTCAAAAAGAGAGGAAGAATTGAATAACAAGTACGAGATTGAGTTGAAACAGAAAGATGTAGAAATAAACAAGAAGATTGACGAATTAAAAGAAAAAGATGAACAAATCGGACAGTTCAAAGATAACGATGAATTCAAAACCATTGATCAATCATTAAATCCTGTTGTCAAAAAAAGGAAATTGAACTCTCAGGTATTACCAACACCACCATCAAATCATCAATACCAATTGCGAAATTTACCGCAATCTGCAGGAACGGCAACTGCATCGTCCTCCATGATATCGGACATGGAAAGTTTACCAAATGTTACTAGTGGCAAGGAAAGAGTACTTGTTTTAAATCAAACATCGTGGTATGAAGACGAAAGATCTATCTTTACTGAATCAATATCGAATTATGTCATACCTGGAACCGAGAAACCTGTTTTTGAATATTTAGCAGATATAACGTCTCCATTTGATTACGAATTTCAAGGTATCAACATGATCAGGAACAAAGATAACTTCAAATCCATTTTTTTGAAATTTTTAATTGAATTTAATAATAAACACAGAATCGATTTACTGATTGCTAACTTTATTGAGATATTGTTTGATTATATCAAGTTATGTTTGAAAATTGGAGAAGAAAGAAACAACAGTTGTTTACTGCAAGTACCATTTTTACTTTCCTTGATCAAGTTCTCACTCAATTACAGGCCAAAGGCAATATCAGATGAAGTGATTCAATTTTGTACGAAGGAGATTAACGAGCTATTAAGTTTATACCCAGATATAATCTCAAATGAAATCAATTATTTATCATTGCCAAATTCCAAAAATGTAATAGAGTATATATCAAACAGAGATGAAAGACTAGATTCTATGGATTATTCATTTTTAGAAAGACCAATGCATATTAAAATATTACAAGTGTTTATAACAAAGTTTTCGATTGACATCTTAAGTAATTTGGCATCAATTGCAACATTTAGGATGGAGAGTTTTAATAATTGTAAATCATCGATTTACTACTGGACAAACATCAAACCAAAATTAATTTTAAACATATTGAAACCGTTAACTTCTAAATATTATATGATTAATTGCATTGACATCTTGAAAAGCTCAACATTTGACAATGAAAATTTTGCTTTCACAATCAAAAGGGATAACAAAAGCAGTGAAGTTTTGAATAACAAAATAATCAAAAGTCTAATTTTATTGATAGACATTGAATATTCAAAAAATGATGAGATCTATGGCTTGAATTATTTTATTGGTGACAATAATTTCATCAAATTACTCAATTTGATAGCACCGTTAGCCGGTGAATTGTCATCTATACCAAGAACATATTCTTTTGAAATTTACGAGAAGTATTTGAATAATGGTGATAATAAAAATTCTAATGAGTTGATCAGTATTGAATTTAAGATAAAATTACTTGAACTGATTGAAATATTGTTTTGTTTAAATTCATCAATCAATCCAAATGAATATGCTGAAATTTTATTTGAAAAGCTTTGCTTTTTTATAAATAGAGAACAATCTGAAATAATATTAAATTTTAGGTCAAACTATAATGATAAAAGGATCAAACTGATCAGCAAATCAATCTTACTAATTAAATATTTGATTGATGAGTTGAATTTTAAAATTTCTTCTATATTAAACTTGCAGTCAAAGATTTTAATCATTGAACTATTGAAGATTAGTTCCAACAACATGTGGGAGTTAAGCTATAACTTTTTAAAGAATATAAGAAGCAAAGGCTACAATGGACCTATTTTTAATGCAGGTCTAGAGAACAGGCTATTTGAAACTTTCAACATTCTACCGTCTACGGCGAACGAAATGAAAATTCAGCTGAACAGTGAGCAATGCAATGGGATTGAGTTTAACTACCCCAATGAAATCATCAATGTCAGTAAGGAGATTTTGATAGATTTGATAGGGGAGCAAGAATACGATAAACTATCCACTAGTATCAACTATGATTTATCAGATGTAATTTAGTTATTTATTGTATATGTAACTTAGAGAATTTCCTCTACTAGAGGTTTATACAAATCAAAAAGGACAGAGATTAAAAACTATAAAATATGATTTAATATTTAAGCTTCAACTTGAGTTTGGAAACCGTTCTTGAACTTTCTAGAAACGTATTTTAAGTAAGTCATTCTACCGGTACCAGTGGTTCTTCTTCTCTTAGCCTTGGCAGCCCAGTTGTACTTTCTCATCTTAGCAGCTGGGTAACCACAGGAAGCACAGGTCTTCTTTTGGTTGTGGAATGATCTCTTACCACATCTCTTACACAAAGTGTGAGACTTTGTGTGTTTCTTACCCATAGACGGAGTACCCTCTAAAATAAAACATGTGTTAGTACTAAATTACAGGTGATCAAATGTGTTGTTGTGGAACGAACATGCTTTAATTGCTATTTCACTTGCTTTTAGTTTTTTTGCAGCTTACTTAACTGAAGTTTGTTTTTCTTGGTTCTTCTTTCACTCACCACAATCAAGTGTGGTTTCCAACACAATATTTGTAGTCGCAATAAAGTTATTCCTGTGTTTCTAACTAATTTGAACCATTGATATTTGAAGCATTAGTCTCAACTGAAAAGCTTTATCAATTTTCATTTTCTCTGTTATTTTTACCTCTGCCTCTGTTTTATCTGCACTACTTCGTCTGCTATCTATTCTATATTTGTTCTGCTCAATTCCCAACATGCTAACGCCTTTACATACTACTCATTTTGAATTAACTTGTATACTTCTTCTAACAAAAGAATTAATTTCAACAAGTAAGAAATTTTTCACCTATACAGACTGCGAGCCGAGAGCTGGCTAGGCGTAGAGGCGAGCGCCTTGCTGCGGTGCGAGGGGGCGTTGAAATTTTCTGGAAATTTTCAAAAAAATGGACGCGCAAAAAAAACCGTCCTAAAGAGGAAACTAAGTTGTGACTGTCAAATAACAGCAAAATTACGTAATGAAGAGGGCAAGAGCTTAGTAGCATAAAACCCTGTGCTGAAGCACGTGACTGACGCGAGACGCGTAAAAGATGTAAAAAATCAATTGGGGAATTACGCGTTTGGATCAAATAATATAATAGGTAGACCCCCTTCTTATTGTTATGAAACAACCAGATAGCGTGTATGATTAGGTAAGAGACACGTAAAGTAGTGCAAACACGTCAAAAAAAAAAAGAAGAGAAGTTAGGTTTAGCAGTAAACAAATTTGCTTCTTATATAGCTTTTAAAGTACAGTAGTTAGGTTAGTATAAGTCAAGCTTGTGTATAATAATAATGGAAACACAATTTCCACCATCGTCACCATTGATTGGCAATGAGGTTCTTGGTAATGAAGCGATCGAAGAAGAGCAGTATGTCAAAAGTCATTTTAAGGCGCTGCCAGTGGTAGTGAATGACGAGCTGCCAACGCCTAATCCATCGTCGTCGATTGGAGATGTCAACAATCAAAGTGTTATTTATGAAGAGGAGGTTGAAAAGAGGGCCAAAATTGATAAGGCAAATCCATTGAGCCCACACAACTTCAAGCGGGTGTTGCAGGTGCCATTGAACGGAGAGGAGGTGAGAATCGGTCGATCCAGTAATGTGTGCAATTTCCAACTCACCAGCAAGAACAAGTCTATTTCCAGGTTGCATCTAAAGATCAAGTACCTTCAAAACGAAAACGCGTGCGAATTGAAATGTATTGGGTACAACGGAGTCAACGTTACCATACCAGTGATGTCCAACGTGCACAATTTGGGTGATCACCGGTTCTCTATCAGTGTTCTGACGGAAGAAAAGAATGAGAAAATCGATAAATCAAGGCTCCTAGAAATGAACAAGGACTTCACTAATTTCTATATGCTGAGATATGAAACCATCAAAATGCCCTTGATCAATGGCACGGTATTGGATATCAAGGGGGAACTGATTTTGCTTCAGTACCCTGTTGGCAGATCGCTTGACATTGAAAAGATCAAGTCCATCCAGGAAAAGATCCTATTGGCCTCCAATGCAGAGGAAGACGACGATGCCAATAAAACCGTTGAGAGCCTCAGTAGCGACTTCGATGTGGTGATCGACCCAAGGCCAATTGAGAAGAAAGACATGGTAAACTCGTTCATTTATAAGGAAGCTACGCCTGAATGCTCGTTTGCGCATTCGACCCCAATTGATACACCAATAGCAGACAAGTCATTCATGATACTTGAGGACGAAAATAGGAATGTTGCAGCTGCTGAGGAAGTTGTCGCTGCTGAGCATGTCGGTTTACCAGAAGTCAGTGGAAGAACACCTTTGGGAGTCATAAGAGATCAGCAGTTGAATATTGCTAGCATCAACACCACAGGTTTGTTGAACAAAGTGGCAAGTGGTTCCACGAAAGCAGCACCAAAGAGTATTGAAAGTTGTAGCCTGTCAAAGAGTGATACCAGTAGCTTTGAAGCTACTGATTCTGCTGTGGATGCAGATAGCTCTGTCATGCCACAGATTAATGATGGTATTGTTGATTTACTGAGTACTTACCCCGGTGCACAGGAAGATGGTAAGAATGATTCATTGAAGGAGGTTGAGGTTTTGTCTGAAACTAGTACCCGTGCCAGCTTGCCTGATGAGACAAGCTCCCCAAATGCGGTTGCCACTTTTATCGATGAGGCTGCCACTGTTGATATGAACGATGAGGCTGATTTACAAGAACCGCTGAATGTTGTCTCACCAAAGGCACATATTGCCAAATTAGAAGAAAATACTCCAAGCACAAAGAGTGCCATTAGCTCACCGAAGATCTCCAGTAGTAGCTCACCAAAAACTATGAAGGCAAGCTTAGAAAAGGATGCTATTTTTACAAAGAGTGCCACCAGCTCTCCCAAACCTCGTGCCGCCAGCTTGGAAAAACCTACTAAGGGCCTCAAAAGAACCAGAAATGAAAGCAACGATGAGCATCTTCTGACTTCCATGACGGCTCATGACATCGACACCACGTTGGCCCAGATCAAAGACCTCAGCAATCTCTGCAACATCATCATCAACCACATTGCCTACTCGCGGATTCTACAGACGCCCCTCAAGTCCATTCTCGACCTCTCTACAATGCGCTCCCTCTCCAAGCACCAGCTCAGATGCATGCTCATCCACCACATTCCCTGCATCGGTGTCATCTTCAGAAAGGGGAAGGACGCCGCGGGCAAGCCCCTTGACGAAGAGTACTACTACATCCCAGAGCGCGACGACGACCAGGCGCGTGTCCAGCTTGTTGAAGACGTCAAGGGCTCCTCGTCACACCTGAGAAGCTGTAGAAAGACTCACAAGCAGTACTTCTGGAAGAAACCTAGAATATAGTCACGTGAAATGACGGCATTTCATCCATATCTGCGTCATTGCACGTGCGCCTTTATTTTTCTACTTTAACGGTTTTTTTCTTTCTTTCCGCACCGTTTTTTTTTCAAGCGCATGTGAAAAAAAAAAAAAAAGCAGGAATTCCCATAACTTCAAAGCTACAATTAGTAGTTTACTAGCAAACTTTTGATTTTATATAACGCAAATGTATTTGGCCATGTGGAATTGCCTTTAATTTCACTTGAACGGCACATAAACTCGATTTGGGTGCAAAGTACGTAATTTCACATGCTAAACGAGATTGCTCAGCGCCGTAACGGTCGTTTAGGAGAAAAAAAAGAAAAAAAGAGAAGAAAATTTTCACATGTGAAAATTTTTTCCTATATAGCGGAGAGTATAAAAGGGAAGAAAGAGCCAATTGAAGGTTGAGTTGTGGTTGAGAATAGTTAATTCTATATATATTAATATCCAATTCATATATACAAAATGTCCGCAGAACATTTCTTCTTTACATCCGAATCCGTTGGTGAAGGTCACCCAGATAAGATCTGTGATCAAGTTTCCGATGCCATTCTTGACGCCTGTCTTGCAGTGGATCCACTGTCCAAGGTTGCATGTGAAACGGCCTCCAAGACCGGTATGATCATGGTGTTTGGTGAAATCACCACCAAGGCCAACATCGACTTCCAAAAGGTTGTCAGAGACACCATCAAGCACATTGGTTACGACAGCTCCGACAAGGGTTTTGACTACAAGACCTGTAACGTGCTTGTTGCCATTGAACAACAATCCCCAGATATCGCACAAGGTCTTCACTACGAAAAGGCGCTTGAAGACTTGGGTGCCGGTGATCAAGGTATCATGTTTGGTTACGCTACTGACGAAACCGACGAAAAGTTGCCATTGACCATCTTGCTTGCCCACAAGTTGAACGCCGCCATGGCCGACGCCAGAAGATCCGGTTCCCTCCCATGGTTGAGACCAGATACCAAGACCCAGGTCACCATTGAATACAAGAAGGAAGGTGGTGCTGTTGTCCCATTGAGAGTCGACACCGTTGTCGTTTCTGCCCAACACGCTGACGAAATCTCTACTGAAGACCTGAGAGCAAACATCAAGACTCACATTATTCAAAAGGTCATTCCAGAACATCTGCTCGACGAAAAGACCATTTACCACATTCAACCTTCCGGTAGATTCGTCATCGGTGGTCCTCAAGGTGATGCCGGTCTTACTGGTAGAAAGATCATTGTTGACACCTACGGTGGTTGGGGTGCTCACGGTGGTGGTGCTTTCTCCGGTAAGGATTTCTCCAAGGTTGACAGATCCGCTGCTTACGCTGCTAGATGGGTTGCCAAGTCTCTTGTCAATGCCGGTTTATGTAGAAGATGTTTGGTTCAATTCTCTTACGCCATTGGTGTTGCTGAACCTTTGTCCATCTACGTTGATACCTACGGTACCTCTGAAAAGACCAGTGACGAACTTGTTGCTATCATTTCTAAGAATTTCGACTTGAGACCAGGTTGTTTAGTTAGAGAATTAGATTTGGCTAGACCAATCTACTTCAAGACTGCTTCCTACGGTCATTTCACTCACCAAGATAACCCATGGGAACAACCAAAGAAATTAAAGTTTTAATTTAGTTTCTTCAACTTTACTACAAATTAAAGAAAATTCCAAAAATCAACACTCCCTCAAAACACAAAAACCCCTTATGAAAATTCCTCGTTCAACAAGTTGAATTCTAGTTTTATTTGAAATGGATTGAATTATTAAAAATCAATTAATAATAGCATATTGATAATGTTATTGAATTTTTTTGTTTAATTTTATTTTCACATTTCTTGTATTATGCACATAATCTTCAATTATTACTTTTAATCTCTTGCAAAGCTTATAATGCTCCTCTTTTTTTTCTTATTTATTTATTTCACACTTTGCAACTGATTTAAAATGATTGAGT
Organism: Saturnispora zaruensis; assembly: GCA_003705435.2. Classification (NCBI taxonomy): domain Eukaryota; kingdom Fungi; phylum Ascomycota; class Pichiomycetes; order Pichiales; family Pichiaceae; genus Saturnispora; species Saturnispora zaruensis. The sequence goes on along the minus strand of PPIM02000012.1, from coordinate 34,950 downwards.
CATCAACTGGCATCTTTCCCTTTTTATCTTTAATAATATATATACTTATAATATTATGTTTATAATTACCTAATTATTCACAAGAAAGATTATAAAGACAACCAGTTTAGTAACTGCGTAATTAAGATGGAGTAATTTTGAGTTTAAAGCCAAACCAGTGATTACTTCATTAGTAACATTAGGAAGAACAAGTGTGAAAAAAATCTAACTGCGTTTTATCTTACATATGAAAACAACAATTCGTATCTTATGAATATTAATGTCACACCAATTAGAGATTTGCCTTTAGATAATATAAGTAGTAATAATGGATCTGTTTACAAATTAAGCGTACAATATATTGGATCAATTACGCTTGATAACGCAACACAATGGTCATTCTTCACAGATTCAACAATACCAAAAGCACAGATTGAGGTAAATGATTACAACAGAGAGCTTTTTGAAAGTAATGATCAGTTGTTTGCACAGACTATCAAAGTGAGAACTTGGGAAAATCAATTTACCGACTCCAAAATAGAAAATTGGCACTGGGTCTCATTAAACATAAGACTAACAGAATTTGGTTTGATTTGTGTGGATTCGCACATTAAACGACTCGGTTTCATGAGTATCATTGACTGGGGTAATCAATTGAGACTAGAATATGAACCGCAGTTTGATTTTATTAGTAAGCTTGCTAACTTGCAGTTCAACCACGAGAACTTAAACTTGAACTGTTGTTATTTTATTAAAATTCAAATTAGAGATATCTTAATTTTACATAATTCATACATTTTCAAAAAGATTCAAAATTCAAACTTATGTATAAAAGATCTAGAGTTGATCGTCATAGATAAGTTTAATAGTTCACTTAACTTAACCATCAATAACAATTTACTAGACTTCTTGAATATCAATTATAATACCAAAAAATGGAAAAGTTCAATTGAATTGGATTCTGAAATTCTGGACTCTATCAAGAATTTGAAAAAATCAACATATTGGGATGAGTTAAATGGTAGAACATATCAAATTCTAGTGCAACTGCAAATGGTGTCAAGAGGTGTTTATAAATGGGTTTATAAATGTGGTTGCTGAGCCCGTATTGGCTCAGCAGCGTGTTTACGTCAGTATGATAATAGTAAAACCTTATGAAATAAATAAATAGTTATAAAAATATATATGGGAATATATAAGTTCATCTATGAAAGGTAGAAAAAAAGAAGAAAGAAATAAGAGACATAAGTAACTCAAATTTTAGATAGTTCTTTGACAAAGTTCTCACCCCAATAACCAGCAGTATACTTTGAAATGTATTTGAACATTTTTGAGAAATTTGAGCTCTTCTTTTCCATTTCCATTGTTAAACCTTCATAAATAGCACCAGCTAATTCATCGGTATTCCAAGGATTAACAATCAAGGCACCGTTAAGGGATTGAGCAGCACCAGCGAACTCACTCAAAATTAAGGAACCCTTGTTTTGTTCCTGACAAGCAATGTACTCATAACTAACTAAATTCATACCGTCTCTTGTTGAAGAAACTAAACAGACATCCGAGATGGCATAAAGTGCAATCAGTTCATTGAAACTGACTGATTTGTGAAGAAAGTGAATTGGGACGAACTCAACAGTTCCAAATTTACCATTGATTCTACCAACTAGTTCGTTGACATTACTTCTCAAATTTTGATACTCTTCAACATCACCTCTTGATGGAACCGCAACCTGTACAAGCACACACTTACCAATGAATTCAGGGTGTGTGTCTAGGAAAATTTCAAAAGCATGTAACTTTTGCGGGACACCCTTGATATAGTCTAAACGATCCACACCGACAATTAAATTACAATCTGAACCAAACTTAGATTTTAGTAATTTCATTCTGTCCTGTACAGATTCTTCTTTCAACCCATTGGTAAACTTATCGACGTCGATACCAATTGGGTATGCACCGATGGTTATGTCCCTGTTTTCGTAATGGACACCCTGTGGAGTTGTCTTAATATGTAAGATACGTTCAATGGAAGACAGGAAATGTCTAGCGTAATCATAGGTGTGAAATCCAATCAAGTCACAGCCAAGCACACCTTCCAAGATCTCTCTTCTAACGGGCAAGATTCTGTAGATTTCACTTGATGGGAACGGGGTATGTAGGAAGAACCCCAACTTCACCTTGATATTTCTCTTGTTCAACTCATTCCTGAGCATCGATGGCACAAGCATCAAGTGATAGTCGTGGATCCACACGATATCATCGTTTTTGATTCGTGGCAACAGCGCATTGACGAACATCTTGTTGGCCTCAATGTACGCAGCCCAGGCAACTTCGTCGAAGTTCATTTCACCTGGATGGTAGTGAAACAATGGCCACAAGATCGAGTTGGAGAACCCATTATAGTGCAAATCTGCAATGTCGTCTGGCACCCAGACTGGGTGGCAGTTAAATTTGGAACGGAGGTCGTTCTCAATCTGGTCCTTTTCCTTCTCGTCTGAGATCGACATTCCTGGCCACCCAATCCATTCAAACGATTGTTTCAGTCCTTGAAGTGCTGTAACAAGTCCTCCGGAGGACATTGAATACTGAGGACCCTCGTCTGTTTGTGTGATTGTCACGGGAATTCTATTGGAAACGACTAATACTGGCATTGCTATCTATTCTGATACTTACTAGACACAATCAACTGTTAATCTCTACTCGAGCTATTGATAAACCTATATATATGTGGGGATGGCAAGGAAAGGTAGAGAGAGATTCCTATCAAAAAAAAATAACATCATTTTAAGAGACTATTGATAAACACAAAAATGACTTTTAGGTGGTCTAGAGGTGGCTAAACAGCTCAATGGATGTATTAAAGGTTGTTGCAAGCAATCTGGGTTTGCTGTTGGAAAGAGTTGGTGAATTTTACGTTGATTTGAAACAAATAAATTACAAAAGTCAAAACAAGGCTTCAAAATAGTAGCTTTTTTGGTATCAATATGTAGATAATCATTCCTAAAGTTTAATTGTGCTAATGTTGTCTTTTTAATAGCGGTACAAGTAAAGTTATTGCTTGTTGAAGTTACAACATTCTCAAAATCTGTGAATTCCTAATTTTTTTACTGTTGTTGTTTTTCTCCCCATGGTTTCTATACCGATATATAGGAGTAAAGAGCCATCATTAGCTGGCTAGGTGATTTATTGAGACTATAATGGGTTCATTGTGGAGTTTACTGACGTGGTTGTTTAGTCATGGGGCTAATACTAATATAAACAGTGGTTCTAGGGCCCGTTTGGGCCAGATCAACGTGCCCAGCTACAGACAAGGTAGCAATGAAGATTCGATTGATTTGCAAATCAAGTCATTGTTTTATGTGTTCCATAGGCTCCAGCTAAACAACTTGAGTCCGTTTTTAGTGTGGGACGAAGATGAGGAAACATACAAGCTAGACTACTACGAAAATAACGACGACAATGGCAACAACGGCATATTGATGAACTCCAAGCTTGATAAAATATACAACATCGAAGGGTTTAGGGAACAGCTCATACTGGATCCTCACAGAGTGCTAGTGGACTGGAGCAAAAACAAAGCGAGATCAATGTTTGTTTTGTCAGGTGAGTCGAAGCTAATGTCAATACCAAGTTTGCCAGCACTCAATTTTAAGTTTATAGTGCTCAAGTCGAACTCAGAAGACGAAGAGTACATAGACAAGCTGGTCAACCAAAGTGGATTCTATGCTGAACACAGGGTTTCATGCAAAATTAAAACTCAGTTTGCTCTGGATACACTGAAACGACAACGAAAAAAGTGTAACGGTAAAGAGTTCTCCATGGACGACCGCTCAGAAATAATCAATGGGTATCTAAAACGACTTGCGGTGCACGTGCAGGTTCACAGACTATACAATGCCACGTTGAGATCAAACGAAAGAGAGAGAGTGAAAAATATGTCTGACACAATCGGAAATTACAAATCAATGACCAAAAATAGCTCTGGTTATAGTATAAGTAACAACAACGGAGACTGCTCAGATACAACAACTAGCAGTGCAATCAGCCACCTGTTTACAAACGCTGAAAAGACTCTATGGTGGGACCAAAGCAAAATGGCTGTTAGATTACGTGTTGAGAGAGAAAGATATGCCATTTAGTCGAATAAATCACACTACCATTTTCAGTTTAGTAGTCAGCATAAAATACATATTCCCCCCTTAGAAATTGTCCAACACCGTCTTTTTGTGATACCATAATTATTTTCGAATAAATATCTATATAAATTAAAGAATTAATATAATATACATCTACGTAACAAATTACCAAATCCAGCATTTGTTACATCTTTATAATTGTAATGCATCACAGTACTGTTGGCATAAATCACTTAACGGATCTAGTTTCGTTTCACTTAACACATTGTAACTCAACGCTCCTTGGGGGAATCCAGGCATACTGATCAATTCCCTAATCAACCCAAGAGACCTTGTAAATTTTGCAATCAAATCCATCTCCATTGAGTTGTTGTCCAGGTGTTCAATTTCAACTAGCAATCCCTTAAACGTACCCCTATGGACACAGTTCGCTGTCCTCAACCTAAATAGCTCCCCGTTGATATTTACATCATAACCTCGACCCCCATGACACGTTATTGATTGCTTCAACGTCCACAAAGATTGAAGCCTGTTCTTTAGCAAAAAATCGAATCCTTCGTTGCTGTTATTACTCAATGAATCTGGCGGTAGATGGATACATGCTCCCTCTATTATGTGTCTTTTCAATTTCTCTTCTTCAATAGTTGGCGTTATTGCAACTATACTTTTGCTATTGTTGATAATGGATAAAGTTTTGTTCCTCAAATAACTCAGCTTTAAAGTGAACATATAAGTTGCAGGTATCTCATGTGATGATATATGCGACGGTTTTGAGTGCTTGTTATTAATGAATATATTCAATTCAAACTTCCATGGTCCCAAGTCCTCTGCTTGCAAGTTGGCTAACAGATCATGAAGCTGTGTAATTGTAGTAGGTGTTGATTGTGGAACAAATAGAACACTTATCAAAATATATGTTAATATAAAAATCCTTTTTTTAAAAGTATAAGCTGTCTCTAAAAGTATCAACTAAAACCATTACCAAACTAACATACGCTGTAACCATTATATGTGCTATGAGATTCTCACGCTAAACAAAAAGAGAATAGGACGTAAAGAATTATCTGTTGAAGTGTCAGAAATATTCTACCTTCTGAAAAAAATTCAAATAGATACAAGTTGTTCTTTAGTACCAGAGATGAGTAGCGAAGCAGATCGTTTATTGAGTGTCTTGAGAGACAGCGAACTTATTGAGTGGTCTATAATACACAGGCTACAAAAGAACCCTAAAATATGGGATGAAAAGGCTTCTGAAAAGTTATCAGCTTCACAAACTCTATTCCAACAACATGAAGTTAAACGATTATTAGACAAGTATGTTGATAATCAAAGGAACACTTTGAGATCTTTGAATGATTTTGGAGATGGAATAATCTATGGCACCCCAAATTTTGATAGTTTAGTGTCAAACTTTAAATCGGTTATAGAAGAAAGTAATGAAAAAGCAATCCAAATGTTATCAATGACAGCAAAAGAGCAAATAAGTGATGAGTTCAATCCTATACCTTCACTTTATGATATGATGTCCAGTAATGAAGATTATCCATTTTCTAACATCTCATCGAATGGACAATCAATCCAACTACAGTCTTCCTTCACCGGTGATCTACATTTGTCAAATTTGTTTACAAATACTGAAAATTATGGTGAATTTATGGATTTGCATATCTGTTATAACAAATGGTTGAGTTTACCAAGGCTTGAGTCTTTGGCCACTGATAACATACCAACTTATCTGGATTTTTTGAAGAACCTGAACAAAAGAGATTTTAAAATTGATATAAATGACAAGCTCTATATGGACTACCTAAAACAACTCTTCAACTACTTACATTCATTTTGGCTCAACACGCACCCGCTATCAACAGATTTGAAATTTAAGGAAGACCTTTTTGTTGAAAGCAGAGATTTAAAGTGCTTTGTTTGTAATCTTGAATTTGCAAAGCAAGGAACATTTGACAATCATTTAAAAAGTAAGAAACACATCAGGCGATGCCAAATTGATGACATTAAACAAATTTTACTCATGGAATCAAGGGTTTATCAGCTGATAGAGCTGTTAGACGATATTTATAAACGTACAGTTTTAGACGTCGAACGTATTAGCTTATTAACAACAAGAGAATGGCAATTGGAGCAGCATGATAAGAAGGAAGTTAAATCACCGTCATTAGTACCAATCAATTTTTGGGAGCAATTGAAATCAAACGAAAACCATAAAAACTCAACACAGCATATCGAAGAAAAGATTGATAATAATCCATTAAATTTGCCACTTGGTCCTGATGGCAATCCGATACCTTACTGGCTTTATAAAATGAAGGGTCTTCGTAAAGAAATCAAATGTGAAATTTGCGGTAATAAAACTTATCGTGGTCGGAACTTATTTAGCTCTCATTTCAAATCAAAGCGTCATATTGATGGATTGAAAATGCTTGGCGTCATGGACTCGTTTCATATTTATAATGACTTATCAACTATCGAAGAGGTTATCAATTTATTGAAGAAGCGTTCGAATAATGAAAGAAGGAATCAAAAATTCCTCGACGATGTTGAACAGATTGAAATCAATAATGGTGAGGTCTTAAGTTCAAAAGTATATAATCAATTACAAAAGCAAGGACTTATATAAATTTTTTTAATAAATTAGCTGATTCATTAACTGCTTGTTCATTATTTGTCTTTTCCGAATGTTCTTTGATATCATTCAATAGCAGTTTACAATCTGCAATAATTGGTGGCCTAAACATCATTAAAAACAACAAACTTTGAAAACCCAGTTTCATTCTCATTGGATCTAAGCAGATTGCTTTAATTTTTTTTAATACACTTAGTGGTAACAATGGCAATTCAGACAGAAATCTAATAAATAGGGAACGATCATTCATTTCAATGAATGAAATGAAATGATCCATCATTAAATTCAAATATCGTAAATAAGGTGAATCTTCTTCACTTTCATCTTTCGTTTTATTGATGCCCAATTTATAGTAGGAATACCATTCTTCATTCAACCACCAAAGTAGTCCATTTATTTTTAGTTTCAGATCTTGCTTAAAGTATTTTAACAATTCATCTCTAATATACACTGAGCTGCTTTCATTTAGACCCCTAGTCGCTAACCTTATTAATACTATTAAAGACGACTGTTTGTTCCACTGCGGGATCAAGTTTGCTTTCAATCGATTCGAATTAGTTTCTTGTATATTGCCAATGGTTCCCATATTTGGTATTGTTTTTGGTAGAGAGGTTAGAATATCATCGACTAGAATCTTGATTGTATCCCTGTTGTCAATTCCATCTAACTTTTCAGGTAGTGGTAACTCAAATACCTTCGCTTTATCAGATTCCATCATTTCTTGTTGGATAGATTCCTCTACTTTGATGCTAGTTGTTCCTGCAGTGGGATCATATTCGGAATCATTATCCTCATCATCTTGAACAGGTTCCTTTTTGACTTCTTGCTTGATATTAGATAGATTGGAGTTTTCATTATTTTTAAGTTCCATTTTAACAGGTTCTTCTTTCTTAACTTCCTCGTTTATTACAGGTTCATTGAGCCATTTGTATCTATCCTCAACGATTCCCAATGCTTTAACCAAGGAAGCTGTGTCAACCTTTGCCAACCCTAACAAAACCATCGACGCTAAATAATTGGGGTCGATTGTATTCATGTCAAATGTATTCAATTCATTTTCAGGCCTGATTAGTGTATATAATGAAGACCAACTATTTTCCGATGGTATAGGAGACTCATTGAAAAAGATACTATTGGCGTTATTGAGTTTCCTCTTTTTGAACTTTTGTAAATCACTGTTGTCTTCATCCTTATCGTCATTAAAGAAGGAGTCCCATTTATCTGTGGTTATTGAAATTTTCTTCTGCTTTATTTGTGAATCTCTATCTGACATGAACTTCAACTTCTTTTCAAATCTTTGCTTGAATGGTAACTGAGGGCCTGTGTTGAGGAAACCTCTATTGAATAGCAATGACAATAAGATCTTATCTAAACGATCATTGAACTTTTTTGTGATTCTGTTTTGAATCTTGACGTTATCTGGATGTAAAGAGAACTTTGGAAAAGATTTGAACTGTGATTCATAGGCAAGTACGATGTTGAGAAACCTTTGGGTGATAAGTAAAGGTCTCGTTTTAAAGAGAGATATCAAACATGAAAGAATTGTTGAAAACATAGTGGTTGGTAGTAGCAAATCGTCACTTAGCAAACCGATCATTTTATCGATCAACATCTGTGATTCTGTTTGTAGTGCATTCAAGTTGAGAAATGGGTGGTTGTAGTCCAAATGATTTGTGGAGCTGTCCTCGCCTCTTGTCTGCACTTGAATGAGTTCGGACATTAGTTTCGTCAGTGCTTCCATACAGCCTTGAGATTGGTATAGCTGAGTTTCTGAGTTTGTGAATGGTAGTGGATAAGAGCTGGGCCATTTACTCAACAGCAACTCCTTGAACTGGCTCAATTCATCCCACAACTGCTTGGTGTTTATATTATTATTATTAGGTTCTGGATTATCGACTATATACTTAAAGAGAACTGGGTAGATACCTGTGAAGGACTCGATTGCTAATTGGGTTAGCATGTACGGCAATTGCTCCATCCCCATCAATCTTGGACTGAGGACTTTGATTAGCACAATCTTCAGGTAGTCCCAGGTGATAATCAAGTGCTCTTTCTGCTCTTCTGTCGATATCCCGTCTAAAAGGTAGTTTTCTCTGATACTCTTCAAACAAATTAAATGAGGTTTAATTTGTTCCATCAAAAGAGGAATCTCTTTGCTGGTTACTATAAGCTTGGGATACTCCTCCCCAGAACTCATCTTGCGTCGTCTTTATTATACAAATAACAATTTAGAAAGAAAAAAGGTGTTGGTCTTCCATACAAAAGCTGTGTATTAAATTTTCTCCTTGAAAAGCTAGTGGAAAATGGCCAAGGTTTCAATTTTGTATGGATAGAACAGTTATATCGCAGTAAAAAGACGGATTACTTCCTGTTGTTGTAGCTCTTGAACCTTTCGTTGGATCTGCCGCCCCTCCTTCCACCACGGCCCCTGAATCCGCCTCTAGGACCACCTCTGGAGCCTCCTCTGAACCCGCCTCTAAACCCTCCTCCTCTGTTTGGCTTGAACTGGGCGCTTCTTTGGGCACCGTTGTCACCTCTACCAAACTGACGACCTTCTACAAACCCAGGATCCAAGTCGACTTCGATTTGGCGTCCGTTGATCTTCGTTTTATTCAAATATTTCACTGCATTCATGGCACCGTCGTTGTGTTTAAATTCAACAAAGCAGAAGCCTGTAGGCGCCTGTGTGTGCGCATTCAATCCCATAATAACACGTCTCAGCGGACCTACGGTTTTAAACACCTCTAGTAGCTGCTCCTCCGTAGTCGCTAGAGCCAAATGTCCAACGTAAACTGTACTGGACTTCATGCATTTGTCCAACGGTGAAGGGTCTCCCTTTGTTCTGGCCTTGGATAGCATGTACGATGAAGGAGCATCAAGCCTCTGTGTAGCATTGGCAAACTTCGGCGTGTCCCAGGCTCCTAGCCCTTCTGATGTGGCTCCGATCTCCATTGTCAACCTTTTCTTGAAAGAATAAAGTTACCTTCACTATCAAAGATTTTCATGCAATCATGATCACTATTATTTACTGGTAATTAACATCTAGACACTATAAAATCAATGTAAAAGACAACTACAAAGCTAGCTGGTCGGCTCTCAACTGTTTTTCTGCATTCAAATGCTGTGTGTCACCAACCTTACACACCCTCTTTATTCCATCACCAAACTCAACAATCGTCAAACTGGTGTTGAAGGGAACCAGACTCTCATCCATCATCTCATAACCGTTGTCTCCCATCCACTGCACCAGCGCCTTGATAACACCACCGTGTGTCATCACAAGCACGTTTTTGTATTTTTTGTCAATACAGTCTTGGGTGAATCGGTTCCATTCTTTCGTTACACGCTCCAGCATCTGACTTCTTCTCTCACCCTGGTCTCTAAAAGAATCCCCAAATTTCTCCCTGGCTTCTACCACCTTCATACCTTGAACTGGTCCCATCATACGCTCTCTGAAATCTGAACTGATTTCAACAGCTTTGTTATCACTGTTAGATCTTTCCAAAATTCTATTCAGGGTCTGTTGACATCTGTCTAAGTCACTGGTAATGATCGCATCCCACTCGTAGTCTTTCACCTTTTCTCCAAGTTTTATAGCTTGCAAATGGCCTTCTTCGTTAATCGAAATATTCAAGTGTCCCTGCAAGATCTTAGCCAGGTTGTAGTCGGTTTGTCCGTGTCTAACAATAAATACACGCAGTATCTTGTTGTCACTATTGGCACTGGTATAGTCTTCACACATCTTATCTATATTCATCTAAAAACTGATGTTACTTAATCGTTTATAAAATTTATCAAGAGATCTCGGAAAATTTAGGAACTATGACCCTTTTACTTGAATCAATGAGTTATATTGAGAACTTGTGCTATATAATCAAGTGAATGCTCCAGTAAGCTATGCTGAAGTCAGCACAATCTCATTGCTTTCCTTTTTAACTACTCGTTTTTGATAAGTCTTTGCAATCTACATCTTCTATTTATTTCTTTCTCAATTGGTTAATTCTTATGTTGATTAGAATTTGGCTTTCCATTGTTATGTAGCATGCCTTTTAGTAAACCTAACTGAGCGGTTGAGTTGCTGGTTCCGTAGAGTCCCCTGCTTTTTGGAATCTTGCTACCATTTCTGTTTGGCTTCCTAGCAAACACATCGGTTCTTTGTCTCTTTCCACCGCTTACAAAGAAATACGGATCGTCTCTGTCCCTCTTAGCATTCAGATCATAGTCATAAGAGTCAATGGTTTTATTCCACAGACCGCCATTGCCGCTGTAACTATCATTATCTGTAGTCATTATATTGACATTATTGACACTAGGTACATCGTTTTGGTAATTTGTGACATCGGATTCATGACTCTCTTCTAAACCCTTTAGCAGATCCACAGAACACGAATGCGGTTCATTTTTAAACCAGGGATGATCTAACGCTTTCAAAGCATTAAATCTTTTGAATGGATTCAACAATAAAAGGCCTGATAGCAAAGCTACACCACCGACACCCATAAAACTGTCAGAAAATTTAGACTCAAGACTTCTTTCGTAATTGACTTTCAAATTTACGTTGTTCCTGTTGATCAGATGACAATTTGGAAAATTCTCCTGGTTTGGTGTCCCCAACAACTGGAAAATCAATTCACTCTGATGCAAGTCACTCTTACCTTCTAGTATTGGATTCTTTTTAAATAGCTCGCCAAACACGCATCCGATACCCCACATATCTAGCGCTGTAGTGTATTTTCTATCACCTAGTAAAATTTCTGGTGATCTGTACCACCTGGTCACCACTAGTCCTGTGTACTCTCTTAAGCCCCCGCCAGGCGGTCCCTCACTTCGTGTTGGAGGCGGTCCGTGGAATATCCTGGCTAGACCGAAATCTGCTATTTTGATGATCCCAAAGCAGTCCAGTAATATATTTGCAGTTTTGATGTCCCGGTGCAGGTACCCGCTCTGGTGAATGTAGTTAATACCCTTCAATATCTGTGCCATGATGCATTTGATCTGCGGTATCGAGAGTGCTATCCTCGGATTGTGCAAGAGACCATTGAGATCTGATGAAATGTATGGACACACTGTGTAAAAATTATTGGAATCGTAAACCACCTCTAGCACCTGAATGACATTGATGTTACTAAGTTTCCTTAGGATGGTTATCTCTCGCAACGCCGTTATTGGGAATCCCTCCTTCTTGTCCTGTAGTATGAATTTCTTTAACGCAACAAAGCGTCCATTTTTCTTTGCAGTGGCCTTTAAAACCACCCCAAAAGTACCATGGCCGAGCTCCTTTTCAATTCTATAATCATCTAGCCCCATCTTTGCATCCTTAAACCCGCTCAATAAGTGTACACAAGTGATTATCTGAAAGACTTTGATTCATTTTATGGCTTCAATTCCACTTTTTCCAACTCGCCCTCCCTTCTCCCAGATAATTTTGGCTTTTTGCACTAAGGTCTTTCATCATAGATATAAGAACCAAATCCCATTTACTACCCTCCTTAGCAGTCCGATATGAACACTACGGATTTTAATAACAACCAGATACAAAGCAGCTTGAGCGAGCCGTCTGGCCTGGGCCCACAGGGCGTCTCGTTAGATCACAACCAAAAGCTAGCACTTCATGCTATCCGGACCTTCTTACGTTCCAAGACATCCTTCGACGTGCTACCAGTGTCATACAGGGTGATTGTATTTGACACAGCATTGCAGGTTAAAAGAGCACTGAACATCTTACTTCAAAACTCAATTGTGTCAGCACCATTATGGGACTCGAAACAGTCCAAGTTTGTCGGTCTTCTAACAGCAAAGGACTTTGTTAAAATGGTTGCCCTGAATTTAGACTACGCATCGATGACGCTCGACTCAATCTCCACGTCCAATGCGTCGATACACCCGCTGAAATCGCTTTACGAAGCGTGCATTTACATGTTGCAGTCCTCTGCAAGAAGAATCCCCTTGGTAGATAGAGACGAGGCCATCAACAGAGAAATAGTCGTTTCAGTGTTGACGCAGTACCGTATTTTGAAGTTTGTGGCTCTCAATTGTAAGGAGACAAAGTTTTTGTTGCAACCGTTGGGCTTACTGAACATTGGATCCTGGAAACTAGTCTCTGCTAAACTGGAGACTCCTGTTCTAGATGCCGTGAAGCTGCTAGCGGCGCACGAAATGTCATCGATTCCAATTGTTGATTCGGAAAATAAGCTAATTAACGTCTACGAAGCTGTGGATGTGTTACCCTTGCTTAAAAACCAAGACACTGATTCAAATCTCACTGTTGGCGAAGCCCTTTTGAAAAGAAGTGACGATTTTGAAGGTGTTTACACGTGCACGCCTCAGGATTCCCTATTTGTTGTTTTAGAAACGATCAGGAAATCAAGATTGCATAGACTTTTCGTTGTTGACAACGAAGGAAGGTTGCTTGGTGTTCTGACTTTGGGAGATATCCTCAAATATCTTTTATTCCAATAGCTTTTTGTTTATGATCTTTTCTTTTGGAAATGTTGATGATTGAAAGAGTAAAATTAAGAAAAAGCACTAGAATTAGGATTTATGTATAGGTGTTTTTATTTCATAATGACCAGAAGTTTACAGTTATATATTCAGTTCATTCTAGAGACACTGCGTACGTGAGTTTTGGATATCTATACATCTTAGTAAATATTCAGATAGCATGAATAGAAGTTTTCACTATATATACGTTTTAATTTTACGAAATTAATCTTTGCCATTATATCACCTTACACCCCAAAGCGTAATAGCAAATCGTCTTTTTTGGTTATATTCTACGGCTTCTTTCACCATATGCAAATAGCACACAGTTAAAACAAAGAGACACTTTCCCATATGCGTGTTTCCTATATGCGTTTCCTATAACCGTATTTCTTAGAAGCATAATTTATACGGGTAACAAAGTACCTTAACAGCAACATAGTTATAATAAAAAAGCTGGACTATGGAGTTCTCTTCTTCTTCATCAGACTGCTGTGTATACAGTTATCTCTGGCCTCAACTCCGATCATTATATGCGTCAAGTCTTTCTTTAAAAAGCTTTTAAAAACGCAGCTTTTTGACACTTTCATTTAAACATCACAGCTACCAAATTATAAAAAGTTCTCTTCAAGCTAACTACCACAGCACCTTCACAACCTTGCTTTCTTTCTCTATCTCCACCAACTTTCGTAAATATTCTACTAAGCTTTGCGAAGCGCACTTAATTTTCCCCTTTGCCTGCTTGACACATTTTTTAGACAGAGAAAGATTAGATGATGGCATTTGACGGGCCTGAAGGGCCTGTGAATGTCCTGAAAGCTTGCCTAATGATAAGAAGCACTTGAAAGGATATACTTGGTGTCTTTGAGTGCGTTGAAGGCTTATTGGAAGAAAAATAGAGGAATTGTTGGTAATTTGGCAAAAATGTTAGATAAACTCAACTTCAAAGCCATCAAGAAATCAATAGGGGCACCAAACTGGATCACTAAGCAGGCACCCGGTTAAAAGATATGAATTAAACAGTCTGCGGTTTTCGGCAAAAATGAAATGAGCACACTTATCTTGGATTGATTAGTAAGAACACTTGAAATTTGATGAAGTGAAAAATTATCAAGCTTTCTCTCCGCCTAAACGTTACTTCCTTTTATCTCCATTGAAGATCTTTACGGTAATGGAATCATCATTGAGGGCGACGATAGCAGGACTCTTTGTCGGTTCGCTGATTCTACTTGCCAACTTCCAGTTCGGTTTACAAACTGGTTGGGTTTCAATGATGTCCCTCCCTGCGGCACTACTATCTTTTGCCATCATAAAATCGATCCCATCAGCAGTCCCATTTACTCCACAGGAGAACGTGTATGCTCAGTCTGTGGCCGTAGCTGTGGCCACGGGTCCTTTGGCTTTTGGATTCATTGGTATCATTCCAGCCATAGAAAAGCTAATGACCAGGGAGGAATCTGGATTTGACGCTAACTGGCAGCCGTTTGTTCCTTACTGGAAATTGATAGTGTGGAGCTTGGGTATGGCCTTTTTTGGTGTGTTCTTTGCGGTGCCGTTAAGAAAGGAGTTTATTGTTAGACAGAAATTGAAATTCCCAAGTGGTAAGGCCACAGCAATCTTGATCGGAGTGTTTCATCATTCCCCTGTCTACCACAATGACGACGATGACGATAACGTCAGTGATCAGAAGATAGATCCTGATCAAAACGAATTGGACTACGCTGCTGGTGATGTTGCTAACGATAGCAATCTTGCATCGACCGCCATTATCAACAAAAGCTATGATGAGCCAAACTCTAGTGAAGAAACAGATCAATTAATCTCTTCGCCTGATAACGCTCCTCTTAACAAATCAACCACCACAGTTAAAGATGGCGTAAATGAAAGTGAAACTTACACAAAAAATATAGGCTTGCTTCTCAATACAACGTTTGTTGCCTCTGTATATACCTTATTGAGTTACTTTGTGCCTCAAATCAAAACTATACCTATCTTTGGATCAGGATTATCAAAAAACTATGAATTAAACTTTACCCCGTCACCTGCATATATTGGACAAGGTATCATCATGGGAATTGAAACCACCACCGGTATGCTTATAGGTATGATTTTAGGTTGGTGTATATTAGGACCAATTGCCAAAGCTAAAGGATGGGCCCCAGGTGCAGTGGATGATTGGAAAGAGGGAATTGCTGGCTGGACTATGTGGGTTGCCTTAGGAATCATGATTGTTGATAGTTTGATAAGTTTAGGAGCATTAGCGGTTAAGGCAGTATTTCTTGGATTCAAAAGTTATAGAGAAGGACAAACGGTTAAAGACTCCGAAGAGGACATTATGCTAGTAAGTCAGGATCAAATTGAAAGTTCCAGTTATCATTCAATCAACTCGTTGAACGAGGACAGTAATCATGCCATTACAAACACGAATGACAGTGAACCATTGAACGTGCCTTCCTGGGTACCTGTTGTTGGACTCATAGCGTCAACTCCTTTACTACTAATGTCGATGCATGCGCTTTTTGGATCCATCGTCCCACCATTTATCTTATTGTTGATGATTCCATTGTCACTAGTGTTATCTCTGCTTGGTGTGAAGGCACTGGGAGAAACTGATTTAAACCCTGTTTCTGGCATTGGAAAATTATCGCAACTTGTTACTGCTTTAGTTTTACCAAGAGACTCCCCTGGCGCAATCCTAACAAATTTAGTTTGTGGTGCTTTGGCAGAAGCTGCTACACAACAGGCGGGTGATCTAATGCAGGATTTGAAAACCGGGTACATGCACAAATCTTCACCAAGAGCTCAATTTGTGGCGCAACTTGTGGGCTCTGTTTGGAGTGTTTTGCTATCAACACCAATCTGGATTTGGTATAATAAAGTTTATCAAATTCCAGGAAATACTTTCAAAATACCTACGGCAGTTATTTGGATTGATTGTGCTAGGTTAATCAATGGACATGGATTACCACCAATGGCGGGTACGGTCACTTTAATTGCGTCGATTATCACAGCTTCGATATCACTTCTAAAAATATACATGGCAGATTATGTTGAGAAGGAAAGGCAAGTTTTGAAGAGTGAAAAAAAGAGCAAAAAGGCAAACTTGAACACACTGGAGCTTGCAAATAGAAAGGCATCAATAGACAAAGTTGCCAAATGGATAAAATGGATTCCATCAGGTGTCACTATTGGTATTGGTATTTATAATGCTTCATCATTCACGCTTGCAAGATTTGTTGGTGGCTTGATTAGTGTACTTTGGACCCGTTATCATGGCTCTAGCGATCATATCAACTTGATCATATTCTCATCAGGCTTAGTTTTAGGTGAAGGTATCACTAGTGTGGTAAATATGGCTTTGAGTACATGGGGTGTCACGCATTTATAAATTATTACACAGCAAGCTTGAAAGTCAAATCTATAGTTTACCAAAAAATTCGTTAATTTTCTATTTCCTGTCCAGTAAGATAACATTGGCTTCATACAAAGCTTTACTGAAACCAAAAAAAATTGAAAAGTTTAAAAAATGAGAAGTACGGGATTTGAACCCATGACACCACCTTGGAAGGGTGGTATGCTAACCACTACACTAACTTCCCTTTTATGATGTTTAGAGAAGTAATACAAAGCCTAGTCATTTTGTTTAAGAATTGGTAAAACGACAACCCTCTTACACTTTCGTGCACCATGACGCAAATATCAAATTTACATACATTCAAACTCAGAAAAAGAAACTAAAATCTTGGTCAAAAAGAATTATAAACTTCAGATAAAAAGACCTAAACGAATACTAGATATATACCATTTATATGTTGATAAAAAGTAAGTGATGGTATCACTTTACCTGCAAAAAGAACTTTTTGGATTGTTGAAAAACTAAACTGCCTTTGCTAAACCAATTTTTTCCTTTCCTATATCATAAATGGAATAATATTTTTTCAAAAATGCAGTGCCAATGATAGCCATTGGACCAACTGGCTCAGGAATATCCATGCCGGTAAAAGCAGAAATACAGGAATCTGCTGACTCCAAAGTATAGTCATACGCAGATAATGTGAAATTGTGACCATTAAAATTGAGGGTCAAATCTGGTAACTCTTTTCTGGTTGAACAGTCAACAGTATACTGCCCATTCCATGATTTTTGAGCACCAATTTTTGTATTCAAAATCTCTGCTAATTGCGTTGGAAGCCCAATAACAGAGGAGCCAGTATCAAAAGCAGCGCCATGTTTTTTGAGTACTGTGAGTTCATCGCCTAAGCAGATGCTTTCTAAATCAACTTCCCAGAATGCCTTTTTTCTCACCGATAACCAAGTTATCTCTCCTTCGAATTTCTTCTTGTCAAAACCACCAAATGAAGCAACACTGGCATATTTGGAATCAGACTCATCACCAAGATAGAAGGCAAATTGTGGTGCATCTAATAAACCTTGATTAATAGCGTTATATATTGGCGGAACCACCATGTTTACCGAAATAGTATCAAATGCAAGACCTAGAATACCATCATATTTAGCAAAAGCAAACCCCAAATCGGGCTCCGTGGTTGCTTCACCAAAGAGCTGGTCAGGAACTATCAAGTCAGCAAAAGTTAACGTATCTTCAGAAATATATCCCTCAACAGAATCAGAACCAAACTTGATTGTGAAATGTGTCCCATTCTTTTTATAGCTAGTTGAGTCTTCGTGATTGTATTTCTTATGTGAGAAGCAGGCCAATGATGAGCAATCGACAGAAGGAATCCATAGATTTGCAAAGCTGGTATCCAAAACTACTTTGAATGGCTGTGGCGGCGTGCCAAGCTGTATTTCTGCGAAGTAATCAGTATTTTGATAGTTCATCAAAGGTAATTGATGTCCTTTTTGAAGTTTAGCAAGTTCGTCTGAAAGTGCATCTTGAGCAAAAGGAACATATGCAGCGTAATTTGACTCAAGGAAGCCAATCAAATATTTTGCTTTGATAGCCTCGATATATCCTGCAAAGTTATAATTAAAAGAGTCTTTCACTTCATGTTTTTGAAGAGGGACTGTGTGGACCCTGGCTTCACAAGCGCCAAGAAGTAGGACTATTACACAATTCCAAAAAGCAGCTTTCATGTTAAAACTTGTTTGAATGTAAGATAATTCAATGCTACTTACTAACAAATTGCAATTGGGCGAGTGTACTGCTTTACATACATTGCATGACTGCAAAGTGGGCCTTGACTTTCAAGTTGATGATAATTATTCAAGTCCAATTTTTATGCCAAGATATCTATTATAAATGCCAACTTCTACATTATATCATTACCATCGACAATAGAAGTGATAAGAGTTTTTGCAATGTTTGTCTGCGGTTTGTTGACGACTTGCTGTGATTTGAACTGCATCTTCTGTCAACATAGCCATACTCAACATTACTTTTTCTGTACCTTTTGTGGTGCTAAGCGTAAAAGCAAATTTCACAGTCTGTGAAACAAATACATAGACAGTGGATGTTTATTTGTTAGGAGCGTTCATTTATGTTAGCAAAAAATAAGCAGTAGTTCAAATTAAACAAACACAGCAGAAACATTCTTTTGGATACTGGCTTTCAAGATTGCGTTCGAACAATTAAATATCTTCAAACTTTATATGAAAAAGCTACTGCATTTCTATTATATTGCTTAATCATTTTTTTACGAATGGCGTTGCATTTAATATACATCATACAAAAACTAATATATTGTAAGCATTTTTCCAGATCAACAATGAAACAAGCGGTACTAGTACGATAACAGTTAGCCGTACATAACTCACCCTTTAAAATGAGTCCCAGTGCAAGATTGTTATTTACTCAAAAACTCAAGCGATAGGTTCCACCTCAGTTTTATTGCTAAAATTGGGGCTAGTAACTGCTCCGTAAGTATTAAAGTAAACTTTATGTTTTCTTGGGTAATTATTGCACTTGCTGTCATCATCCATATCATTGTCTTTGAAATTATATGAAATCCACTTAGTAATATCTTTCTCTTCTGGTTGAACATCATCTTTATTTGCTAAAATAGAGTCCACTAATTCAATGACACTGTTATGTTTTGTACTTAAAATTACGTGGGTACCAATATCAGAGTCTGCTACAATCATAGGCCTTGAAATAAAACCACAATATGAAAATTTTACTTTTCCAAAGGCTAGTACGTTTAGGCCAAGAGATGTCAAACTATCTTGTTTGTCCAAAGTCGCCTCTGAAGCTGGCTGTAAATACATGACGCTACCATCTCCTAGATTGTAGGATCTCATTTTTGATGGAAAAAATGTGCTTAGCCTATACTTCTGCAATAAAGACTGAGAGCCATTCTGACTCAGTTCGGCCGTTGAATCTAAAACTTTAGTACATGAAAGAGCTTGTTGAGAGAAGACAAAGGTGAAAAACAGTGCAGAATAAGAACCAAAGCCTCCTCTATTACCAGTTTTCAAAGAAATCACTGTTAAGCTAGCTAGACTTGCCAGTGTCAATATCACTGCACTATTATTGTATAATGGCTTTGTCTGAACGGATTTCTTTTCGTATAATACTAATGCTGCTTCCCCAGCAATACCAACAATTTTAGCTGTCAATCCGTCGAAACATATAGAACGGTCCCTTTCAGTCATATTTCACTTGAATGCTATCAGATTTCAAAATTCGTATAGTAAAAAAACTTTATTCGTTTAAACAGGTGAAAGATCAGTTAACGGTTATTAAATTAGCTGCTACTGGCAACGTTGAGTTTTAAAAATATAAAGGCCATTTTCAATTCTCACATTCTTCGCAAACTTTGACACATGAGTAGTTACAGCCGTTCTTTGACTCAGAAAACTCTGTCATCTCAATTGGTAAGAAGGCTACGACTGGGCTTACTAAATGGTTAAACTTTGTTATTATCTATCTATTAATACCTTAAAAGTGTTTGGTACAGTTTAGTACGCAAGGGCCCAATGCATCAAATGATTTCAAAAATGCTTAAACTTGCTTTTTAATCAAGTAGTTTGTTATAGCTATCGTGAAGAAAATACTAGATATCGGATGATGCCAGCAATAAGTAATTGCATTGAAAACTCGGCAATCACTTGTTATAGGTAACTCAACCTAAGTGCCGCATGTAATCGAATTACTTTCGTGACAGCTAATCATAAAAAGTGCTATTGTTTTTAACATGACGTTCATTATTGGCTCGAATGAATAGCATTAATCATGTCGTTTACGGTTCACATGCAGTAGGAAACAAAACTTTTACCAACAGAGGTGAACACACAGATGCTAAGCATTGGGGAAGTTCTATGAAAGAGCAATTTACCAAATATAAAATAAAGAGTTGATTGACTTGTGGAGATCAAAATTGATGCTAATGCTCAATTGAGACTCTCATAATTTTGGCCACTTGAATGTCCCAATGGAGACTAGTATACTATGAAGCAGCTAAAATAGGAAGCGTTAGCAAATTGTTCTTAGACTATTATGAAGCAACAAATTCTATAGTTTGCGTTGTATATGTATTATGGAACTTTGCCGATCTTCACTAAAACTTTCAATATGGAATAAAACTAAGCCTGACATTTGAGCTCTTTATTCAAAGCCATAACTTGCTGAGACAAACGTACAGAAATTGGTAAGGAGCGCTTCTCTGAATTCACTATGATGCAATTTTTGAAGCGTCACGTAGAATGATTAAGGATTGAAATCTTCTAGAAAAGAAAAAGAAATTAGAACACGTCAGCTGTACGATGTATTCCAGAAGCTGTTAGTTCTGCACATTGAGTACACAATCTTCCTGCATGCTTAAGTAACAGAATAACCTAGAGGCCTCTACTCCTAGTATAAATAAACCTAACTGTTAAAATATGAGAAAAGTTACTAAGCATGCTAACAATATTAACTTTAAGAAGAAATGCTCGCAGACATATTGCATGACAATAGCGCTTATCATCATTAATTAAATGATCCAGAATCTAATAATTTCCTATATAAAGAGCGTTACACATTTTATTCTATAATAATTTATAAACACCTTTTAATTGAGCAAACCATATAGTTATTACCGCTATAAGGAAATTTAATAGCAGCCATATTTGTCCTGAGCCGTTTAAAGACAATATAGCCCTCTTTAGCTCAGTTGGAAGAGCACAAGACTGTAATGTTAATAAGAAATCTTGGGGTCTCCGGTTCGATCCCGGAAGGAGGGAATACTTTTTTTAAGTAATCAAAAAATTTCAACCGAAAATTTCATCTCCAACAGTAAAGATGAAAATTTGACATTTTGAAGATATTCTTTTTGCTACATTAGCATTGTATTGAATACACTAACAGCCTCAAACAACAAGTTTAGATATAAATACTTTTAGATTGTTGTTATTTGGAAATTTTTGTGGATATCCTGCCTTCTATTGATAGATATTTATATATATGAATATGTCGTCTTCCAGTGAATATATTTCAGCAATAAACGATGCTGCCATGGCAATTCACACCGGAGACGTCTCTGAAGCTCATAAATTTGTTTCAGTAGCACTAGCGAGGCTCAAATCTATTCCCACTACTGATTTAGAAGAGGCCACTGCGTCAAAAGTACCTCCTTCTGCAAAAACAGTGCCTAAGCAAACGATAGATACAATTGAAGACCCAGAAGATAATATGCCAAAAGAGAGCAAGAAGGAATTTGAGGCTGTCGAACCACTAACAAAGGTGGAAGCCAGTTTTGTCACTTCCGCGGGTACGGAGGGTACAAATAAATCAAACACGTCAAAGAAATCGGAGCCACTTAAACAGTCGAATGTTGAGCCAGTTTCGTCGTCTTTGCTCTCACAGTATCCATCGCCACCACCATTGACAACATATACAGGAAAAATTGGACGATCAGCTCACACATCACCGTATAGTCCATCAACACCGATTCTACCAAATTCACAAGTTGCTTATAAACCAAAATCACAGCCAGATGCAGATTGGATTCTCTGTAGAGTTCTCAAAGTGTTGAATGAAGTTAAATTTGAAATTCAAGACCCCGAACCTGATGATTTGCATCCACAAGGCGCTGTCTTCAAGGCCACCGCAAAAGAAGTTATTCTAATCCCACTCCATACCAATAAATCAAAGCCATTGCGTCCCTATAAACCTGGAACAAGAGTTTTGGCTAAATATCCAGAAACAACAGTTTTCTATCCCGCCGAAGTTGTTGAATGTGGTACCGCTGTTTGTATGTTACGTTTCGAGGGTGAAGAAGAGGAAAACAAATTAACGGCTGTTGACAGACCTTTTGTTTTACCAACTTGATAAAATCCATTACTGAGTATTGCTTTTATACTCTTTAGTATAAAATACATTATAAATATTATACATGCTGCTAATGAAATAAATGTTCATAAATGAATGTTGTCAATATTCATGAACTCACTAGCATTTGACTGTAGTACACTTTTCCCTGGTTTTATCATCTTTATCGCTCACCCTCCATAATTCTATATACAAATTCATTTCTTCTTTTTGGCTTGTCTCATGAGTTCATCTTGTTTGTTGTCAACTCTGCTTAAAAAGTCTTGCTTTTCTAAATACCCATCTTTGTTCTTGTATTTTAGCTCATCATTGATTTTGTTTTTGTCAACATAAGATGCCCAGTCCAATCTAGACTTCTCTAGGGTAGAGAGCTTAGCATTTGATGAATTGGAAATCACCGCATCTAATAAGCTTGCCCTTTTCCTCTTCCTTCTCAATTTGCTGGGCATACTAGGAGAGTTTTTTTGTTCCGTGACCTTCTCAGGTTTCGATATTAATGTCATTGAATTCAAATGCGCCTTTGCTTCCTGTGAATTGATATCAACAAGTTTTTCTTCGGTTATGGTTTCTCCTGCAAATTCATAAGTTCTTTTGATTGTGATAGTTTCACTATTTTTATTTTTGTCACTAATTTGAACTTCCTCTTTCACAACAACTTCTTTCATTTCCGGAGAAGAAAGTTCAGATGATGGTGATAATGATGTGCTGTTACTCGTTGCCTTTCCTAAATTATTCAGTTCTGCCCATATAGAATTGATATCTGATTTGTTACTACTTACTGCTTTAACTGTGGATTTCTTAACGGCTTCGCTTAATTCATTAGCTCGTTGTCGTCTAGTTTTGATTAAACCGCCAGATTCTGATTCAATCTCAGAATATTTCTTATTCATTTGTTCACTTTCTAAATCAGAATCAAAATCAGAATCATCGTCATTTTCACCCTTCCGTTGCCTTCCTGACACCTTTTCATGCTTAATTCTACTTTTAGGTTCTTCTAGAACAAAATCTTCATCTGCTTCTTCGTCATAATCGTCTTCCCCTTCCTCTTCTTCTCTTTTGAAAGAAACTCGTGCTTCTTCTTCTGTCATCTTTGTTTTTGTGCGATAAAGAAAAAGTTGTCTTCTCAAAGGATAAAATTTTTTACGTACACTGGCTTTGAATTAGTAAGACTGCAATAATGATACAGCACTCAACACTAGTTTCCCATTAGAAACTTGACTATGCTCTTAAACATTAAGTTTTACACACACTTTAGTCCCCAAAAAACCAGCCAATACAAATGTAAATACATTATATAAATTCATTTCTTGCTTTTCTTATTTTTATTCTTAGATTTTTTACCTCTTCTTATTTTGACAGTTGATTTAGACTTGATCAATGTTTCAAGATCATTCTTGTACTTTAAAATAGAAGAAGATCCAAACACATTTTCTTTTGACTTGAGCCATCCCAAAAAATCTCTTAATATTTGAACATCTATTATGTTTTCTTCATCATTTACAGCATTTTTTACACTATCGATAACAACCTTTAAATTCTGATTGAAACATTCGTATGAAACACACTTTGCAATGTAAATGATGGTTTGACTTACACTTTGATTCAGCAACCCTGACTTTGAGCGATCGGAAAGTTCAAATATTTTGTTCAAATATTCGATACACCATTCAAATACTTCTTCATCATCAGCTTTGAAACATATCTTGGAGGCGTCCTTAACAACTTTTCTAGCTTTAGTGGCAACAATTTTGTCTAACGTCAAATCAATTGTCTCTAAACACATCATTGAAACCATCAAACAAGATTTTGTACCCTGGTATTGTGATCTATTAACATATAAGTCGAGTAAATCCAGAACCCTACTTTTCACAAGGGACATCAAATTTCTTGCTTCTTGTGCTTCTATCTTACGTTCGTTTCCATTTTTCTTGTTTTGTTTGCTGCCGCCGCTTATTTGGGTGAGAGCATCCCTTCTTTGTTTGAAGATGGCCGACAACTGTGTATCCAAAGCAAACATTTGTTCGTCAGACATAGACTCCTCAGAGATGTCTGAAAAATCTGAATCTTCACCGTCGTGATCATTAGTATGATCACTATCTTCTACTGGTGCAAGTGATTTGTTTCTCAAAGCATTTGACAAGGCGTTCGTTGTACTGTTTTCAACCTCTTCAATTTTAGTTTTCAATTCATCATTTTGTACTTCATCAATTGATACTATGTCAGAGTTTTCTTCAATGCTGTTGCTATTTTCATCGTCAGAAGAAGAAATAGTTGATGTATCTTCATTATCAGAGGCATTAATATCTTTTAGAATATCATTCTTGTCGACTTTTTCTTCTTCGTCGTCTTCTTCTTCGTCTTCACCTTCTTCAAGTTCATAATTTTCGAGGCCAACATTGAAAAGTTTCTCCATACCAGCTTTATTTTCTCTGCTTAAAAGAATTTCTCTTAATCTCTCTAATTGAAAGCTACCAACACCCATATCTAATAATGCTATCCAAATTTTGGTAGCAATATTTTTCTTCAAAATAGATTTTTGAGTAATGTATGTCAATAGCAAATCAAGTAAGGTATCAGTAACAGGATCACCATCTTCTTCCTGAATATGTTTATCAGCAAAACTTTCATCTTCAACAATGTGACTAGGGGCGTCGAAATACTGTGTCTCATCTGCTATAGCTGTTTCATCAATATTTTCTTCGGAAATGCTTTTCTGTTCATTGAAATCTGATTCTGGCTTAAAGATATCTTGATAAACAGTTTTCAAATCCATTAAAACACTGGCAGATTCGGCATCTCCGCCATATAGCTCTAATAAAGCCATAGAAATTAATAGCTCTAAACTTTTTGACAAAGTCTGAGTTTCTGAAGACTCAATATTATCTAAGGCAGCAATTGCCCAGTTTTTCATCTCATTTAATTCGCCTTCTAAAGGTGACTTTATACTAATTTCATCCGTTGAAATCATCTGAACAACCGCTGAAGTCCAATTAACAGCATCAGCATTGTTCAAATTATAATCCATTAATAAACCAAGATTTGTTTGAAATTTTTCTTTTGCAATTTGTAGTGCTTTATCATTTGATTCATCAGTTGATTTTTCAAAAAAGATTATATTTACAAGATACTGAAATTGAGAGTTCAATAATTTAACTATTTGATCTTTTTGAGTATTATCAATTTCAATATCAGCAATTTTAGTACCAGATAATGCAGAGGAAAGTAAATTCTTATTAGATTTAACCAAAGTGGAAAAGGAATCAATTATCCAAATTTGAATATCAAGTTTGGCTCTTTCATCAGAGGAGACTTTTTGTCTTTTAACGTCCAATGATAAGTTTTTGTTCAAAGCAACTTCAGCCTCTAGAACCCAAGTCATTATTTCAATCCACTCATTGGGGTTTGAAATGTTAACTAATAATTTATGAACAGATTTCGTATGAGTCAACCTATCAAAAAAAACTGATTGACGCTCTAGTGCTTTGATAACTTCTAATCGTCTATGCTTTTCAATTGAAGATGTGACAATAGAATCCATGACTTTGTGAGCCATTGAATACAAAATACGGTCCTTTCTACAAATGTGATCAATAATTACTTTCAAAGTTGCAGAGCCAAGAATGTCAGAAACCAGATTGCCAGGTAAATTGATTTGCTCGTCAATGAAAAGCAATTCAACAATTTGTAAACCAGTAAATTTTCTTTCAGAAGATGTTGACGGGGTAAAGTAAATTGATTGAAATAAAGAACAAAATGATTTGAACGTAATTTTTTCATACGAAGAACTTTTAGCATTTTGTTTGGAGGACTTTGACTTCTTTCTCTTTTTGTCATTTTTAGAATTGGTCTCACTTTCGCTAACGTGAATCAATTCAATGAATAGTTGTTTCCAGACAGGATGGATTTGTGAAGACCAGCTACCTTTTTGAATTTTAGTGTTAGTTAAAACTTGCTTCGCTGCTTTTCCGTCCTGTGCTTCAACTTCTTCTCCTTGGTCGTCATCGTCGCCATCTGCCTCACTATTTTGGTTGAAAGCAGAATTCTTGAATGCATTCATCAAAAGATCACCATTTCCCTTTGCCAATGGATCACCATGTTTCCAAGCATGATCTGCATCAATCTGTGCGAGCGACATCATCTGAGATCGTAGAAATGGCGGAATAACAAGATAGATTAGCAAGCCATCGGTTGACAGCAGGGTACCGTATTTATTGAGGGATCTAATGATAAATGGAATGAACTTCACGTCTTCTGACAAATTATGAGATTTGATCAGATTCGCAATGGTGAAGTGTGCAAGTTCGCTGATCCATGATTTCATCTGGGCCAAATCAAGCAAGTTCGTGACCACCGACTCGAGAGTGCAGTAATCCTTCTCAGCTGCATTCAAGACTTCTGAATTGATCAACGACTGCAACCCAAATAGCATACCGAACAGATACGATCTCAAGTATTTGCCCTTGGTTTTGTTCTTGATCTGAGAATCAAGTATTGCCTGCAAATCATGTATGAACTGTGCAGGACTGTAGTTGTCGATCACCAAGGCCTCTGGATTAGCGTGTTTCACGACCTCGCTTGGGTAATTGCTGTCTTTGATCAACAATCGCAAAATCTCTGTCAACACAATCGAGAAACCAACTCGGGCCCCGTCTCTATTAGATGCCAACCCATTGATCAATCTCTTCAATGCGTAAACCCTTTCATTTGAATCCTGCGTTTCTGAAAACTCGCTGATCAACGCCGCCGCTGCTTCCAAACGCTCTCCTGGCAAGTTGGATGCTAGTCTATAAAATATTTCTCTATTTATTCCCATACTAGATCTCTCTGCCTAACCTCAAAACACTTCCTAAGATGTACTTTATGTTGGCCGTCTATATAATCTACTTAGGCATTTGACACTTGCACACTAAGAAAATTTTTTTTTCTTAGTGCTTCCGAAAAGGGAAACCCAATGAGCACTTTTTGTTGCCTCGTTACAAATGCTCAGCAGGGCAACATAAATGAGCATGGTTATGCAGCCCCGGTCCCGCGCTGGCAAAAAACTTTTTTTTTTTTGGAGCCCCTCCTTAAAAAAAATGCTCATTGGCAAACCGGCTACATTTCAGATGAGCACCAATGGAATCGCACCGTGACGAAAGAGAGAAAAAAAGAAGTTTCCTCTTGATGACGAGTAGAAGTACCTTTTGGATTAAATATCAATAAAATGTCTGCTTGGAAAAAGGCTGGTATCTCGTATGTATATGGGTAGTGTCTTGATGTTTCATCTAAGGCTTTCAAGGAATGTCGGGTTACTAACATCTTTCATCAATGCTCTTTTCATTAATTTGTATGTCTTTTATATAGTACCGGACCTCGCATTGTGGTCGACGAAATTTAGTTAATAGATGGCAAAAGGCAGCAGGAGTGTGTGTTGTTGGGCAAGCTAAAGAACATAGGGCTTGCTGGTGCCAGGTTTGACTGTTGGCGTCGATAGCATAGCGAATGCAGGGAGGTACGGAATATAAGACATGTGTTTAATGATTAGATTGAAACAGCTTTACCAGTGTTAACAAATACTTCTCCATCTCTGGTAAGACCTTAACTAAGGCTTTGAAGCCAGACCTTCAAATCAACGCTTCCAGAAGATTCATCACCGAAGTCAAGTCACAATCTTACAAGAACGGTGAACTGGTCAAGACTATCGACTTGTCTACTGGTAAGGAACTAGCTTAAGGTCTCTTCATGGAAATTATTATAACTTGATTCTACTTACTTACTTTTATTTATTTATTTATTTAAGCTTGATTATGTCTTGATGTTACGTTGACCTTTGTACAGCACTACAAAACTCCAAAAAGAGGATATCAATTATTTACCTATTACCATTTCATTTGTGTCCTTATCGACTACTTTTGCTTCCTATTCCACTATTGAGAGTCTTACTTTTATCGGTCTCTAAATACTACCTGTAGTTTCTTTACAATTCCACCCTTTTTTTTCTCAGTGCTGTATCTTGGATCGATTTCTTTCTCTTTACTCTAAAGTCGACAGTATCAACTATGTTTGTGGCTAGATTTCTTCCACGCAATAGAATACTTTCTACTCTGCGATGGACAACTTCAACACCCATCTTTCCTACTATCATTAATACAAGATCACACTTTTCAACTTCTCCATATTTATTCAATAACCAGATTCACAATAATAGTAACAAAGGTTCTCCAACTCCTAATAATGAAAAGCATACAATTATAAAGCCACCACCACCGGCAAAAATAGTCAAAAAAGGAAACTTTATTCAACGCTGGTTCAACCTAACTCCTGAAGAATCTGATTCTGCATCTTTAAACGAAATCTGGAGGTTACTGAACTTGGCAACAAAGGATTTGCCCTTGTTTTTATTAGCAATGGCATTATTGACATTATCAGCGGCTATCATAATGGCTTTACCAAAGGTAACAGGTACCATATTAGACGTAACTAAAAATGCATTTAGAAATCCCTCAAATGATCAAAATTCATTAGATGATCCTCATCAAGCAATTACATATGAAGATCTTGAAGTTTATGGCTTACCTGTTGATACATTCCTTCTATATCTTGCAAGTGCGCTCCTCGTCGCTACTGGTGCTACATTTGTAAGAACACTCTTAATGAGAGTCATTGGTGAAAACTTGGTTTCAAGGTTGAGGTTGAGATTTATGAAAAGTATACTAAGACAGGATGGTGAATTTTATGATAAAAACAAGGTTGGTGATTTGATTTCAAGACTATCAGCTGACGCCTACGTAGTTTCCAAATCAATCACTTACAATATGTCTGATGGTGTCAAACATTCTTTAGTGTTGGGTTCAAGTCTTGGTATGATGTTTTATTTAAGTCCAACCCTAAGTATTGTTATGCTAGCCTTTGCTCCTCCTCTTTTGTTTGCAAGTTGGATTTACGGTTTAAAAGTAAGAGCGCTATCTCGTCAGCTTCAACAAGCGACTGGTGATTTAACAAAAACCGCTGAACAGGAACTAAATTCTGTCAAAACCATCCAATGTTCAAATGCTGAACCAAGAGAAACACACAGATACGGCTCCCAAATAAAAAAAGTCTGGGACGTTTCATTCAGAGATTCATTAACAAATGCAACTTTCTTTTCTGCAACTGGTCTACTAGGCAATACAACTTTCCTTTTGACCCTAGCGATTGGTGCTAGATTAGTGATGGATGGTTCAATGACTATTGGTGATTTGACAGCTTATATGATTTACACTGAATATTGTGGCTCCGCAACTTTTGGTATAGCAAGCTTCTATACTGAAATATTCAAAGGTGCCGGTGCAGCTTCAAGATTATTCGAGATACTTGACACAAAACCAAAAATTGATCCAATCAATGGTCAAAATATGAAACTTCCAATGAAGGGAGACATCAAATTTGAAAACGTCACATTTGCATATCCTACCAGACCTGATAATATTATTTTCAAAAACTTATCCTTTGAAATCAAATCTGGAGCAAATGTTTGTATTGTTGGTCCTTCTGGTAGAGGTAAATCAACAATTGCTTCTCTATTATTGAAACTGTATGAACCTTTGAGTGGCAAAATTTATATTGATGGTGTTGACATCAACCAGATTTCAACAGCGTCACTTAGGAGACATCTTGGTTATGTTCAACAAGAACCCATTTTAATGGAAGGTGATATCTATGAAAATATAATTTATTCTTTACCATTGACTGAAAGAAAACGAGTTAAAATGATGGACGCTGAGTTTTTTGCCCAGAGAGCCAATTGTGATTTTATTGGCAGCCTACCGGAAGGAATGAATACACCAGTAGGTGCTAGAGGAAGTTTATTATCTGGAGGTCAAAAACAAAAACTGGCAATTGCAAGAGCCTTGATTAAAAATCCTGGTATCTTAATTCTTGATGAAGCCACAAGTGCTCTTGATGCTGCAAGTGAAGCAATTGTTAATACCAATCTAAACAGGTGGGCAAACAGAGGTAACCGTGAGTCTTCTGTTACAAGAATCTCAATAGCTCATAGGGCAAGCACTATTAGATCATGTAGTGAGGTTGTTGTTTTAGGTTACGAAGGTAATGTCGTAGAACAAGGTGAAACGAAAGTATTATGGGAAGACAAAAATAGTTGGTTATGGAAATTGGTTCGTGCCAGGAAAGACAGTGACCATAATGAAGAGAAGTCAGTCGAAATTGTTGAAGTTGAAGGAGAAAGTCATCCTGATGATTTGCCTCCAAAGCATAGAATAAATGTTTAAATCGAATGTTTTCGGTAAGGGAAGGGGAGGTTTGACTATGCCAAATTTATAATATTACATTCCGTGAATAAGTTAAAACTCACTATATATAGTAAATTAATGATTTATGTTAAGTCGTGATAATCAGTTGAGAAAAGGCAGAAGCCCAAAAAACTAATAGTTTTCAACTTTTTACTTTAAACATCGTCTTTTATTGTTGCTCCATAGCTGTATTTTGAATCATCATAGTTGAATATTTCAATTTCCATCGAAAGGTCTTTTTCTAGTATGGTATTTAGCTTTTGAAAAAAATAGAAATCAGCCTCTACAACTTTCTGACTTCCTATCATTAATGATATCATCATCAACAGAAGAAGAGAACGAACAGATCTCTTTATCATCCATGGTTGCAGTGCCCGATAAAGAACTTACTGTGGTTGATAAACTGATTTCAGCTTCTCAAGAGGGAAATTTAGATGTACTTCATGAACTGATTCCTAAAGTCAAAGATCAATACAACAATTTGAATGAAGACTTCTCTACTGTATGTGATAATCAAGGTGTAACTCCAATTCACTGGGCAGCACTTAATAATAGAATATCTGTTGTTGAACACCTCATTGAAATGGGATTCAATCCAGATATGAAAGGAGGCGATCTAAATGCTACTCCGATAATGTGGGCTGCTCGATATGGATTTGTTTACGTTGTTGATCTTCTTATCAAAAAAGGAAAATCGAAGACTGATACGCTAGATGCCACTGGTGTTGGAATTCTTCATGCATCTATTTTTTCGTCAAACGTTATGATGGTTCTTTACATCTTAAATACAGTTGATGGACAAAATATTGACTTCCAAGATCCAAGCGGTAGATCGCCTTTACATTGGGCTGCTTATCAGGGTGACTTTTTAACAGTTGAAGTACTCATCAAAGCAGGTGCTAAATTAGATTTACAGGATGAAGAAGGCTTTACAGCTCTTCATTGGGCAATAGTTAGTGGAAGCATTAAATCAGTTAAGTCTTTAGCTAAAGCAGGATCTGATATCAATATAACAACGACTGATGGTAAAACATGCTGGACTGTGGCTTCTGACATGAATTTTACTGATAATTGGAAGCAAATTCTTGAGTTATGTCAAAGAAGTTCATCAACTGGCGATAAATTGACGTTTTTAGTTTCAGATCAAGATGCTAAGTTAGGTACGTTTATTATTCCTCACTTATCTGTACCTTTAATTATTTATCTATTATTTGCAGATATCAAATGGGTTATAAGAGTGCCGCTTCTCCTATCATCTTTAATTATTCAAGTTCTAATTTTAAAAAGAATTTTTTTCCCTGTTATACTGAAACAGAGAAATACTGCTATGAAAACTCCATTATTTGCAGGGATCTTCTCAAGCTCTGCAATATGTTGTCTTATAGTTGAATTTTTCATTTTGCTTCCCTATACATTAAAAGAATGCTTTTTGTCACACCTGCTTTTCCTAGGTTCTTTCGCCTTGACATATTTCTTTTTTTTCAAAGCTATGAATACTGATCCTGGATGCATTCCTCTAGCGGAAAGTAAAAGTAAAGTCAAAGAAGTAGTGAGTGAACTAGTGGAATCTATGAAATTTGATGAGTCAAATTTTTGTGTTCATACTCTAATCAGAAAACCTATAAGATGTCGCTATTCTGAAGAGAAAGATAGGAACATTGCTCGTTTTGATCATTATTGCCCTTGGGTCTATAATGATATTGGCGTTAGAAATCACAAACTCTTTTATGCTTTTTCTCTTTCATTGTTTTTTGGAATATGTTTTTGGTTTCGCATCGTTTACGAGTATTTTGATGAACTAGACTACGACTATGACGATGGATTTTGCTCAATAGTAGGAGAAGATATTTGTTCGGGCTATTTCGTTTCCCCTTTTGTTTTTGGACTGTTTATTTGGGTCGGGATACAATTGAGCTGGTTAAGTTTTTTACTAATAGTGCAAAGTTTCCAAATTTCAAAAGGTGTCACTACGTTCGAATATGGAAAAGCAAATGATCGTCATAATCATAAGAAATTAGATAACACAAATTTCGATGCAATGACATTAACTGAAGAGGATGTTGAGCCTTCGTGTTTTATGAAAGCAATTACAGTGCTATTAAGCACCAAGTTGGCAAAAATGATAGGATTAGATCAATTTTTATTGTTGACTGATGATTTTATACATCGGAAATCTATTCAAAGAAGTATTCCCACATACAATTATGGATTCAAACAAAATTGGATAGATTTCCTGTTTTTATGCAAAGAAGGTGACCCTATCAACCTTAGAACTTTAGTGGCTTTGCCAATAAATGGAGAGGGTAATTTGAATGGGCTCTATGTTGACTACTATACTCTCTATTCTGCTCCCGAGCATGTATAAATATTTCTCCTATTTATATGTTAAATTATTGAAAGGAGGACGATTGTTTAATTTTATCCAACTCTTGCAATGCTTTTTCATACTTATCAGATAAGTCTTCTAAATCTTGTTTAAGTTTCCTCACTTCTTTGTGTTTTTCTGCGCCAGCCCTATGAAATTTAAAGGTATCATCAAGACCAACTGGCTCCTTTTGGATACTTTTTATTAGAGAATTAAACTTCGAGTCAAACAATAATAATGATTTATCTTCATCACGCAGATAAAACTTTGCTTTTTCTTGAGGCAAAAAACTTGGCCGAACCAATGCCATTCCAGCGGTATCCTGCTGCTCCAATAGGCAATTATATAAATTATTCAAAAACCCATAATGTTCGTCAATCTTTTTCTCTAAATTTGCATTTTCTATAGCCATTCCTTCGATTTTTTTAGATAAGTTTTCTGACAGCAAACCTTGCCCATTAATACCTTTCAGACACAATCTTTCGGTGAACTGCCCATTGTGTAAACTTTTCACTTTCTTGTTTGCCCTTCTTTCATTTAAACGTCTTAGCAAACTCTCCTTCTCATTGGAATGCAGTTTTCTTTCAACATTCCTCTGTTCCTTTACTAACTTTAAACTTGTTGTAAGTTCTCTTACTTTGTTGTCTGAGGCTGTTTTTTTTGTTTTGAAATCAGTTAACTCAACTTGCAATTTTACAATACGAGAGTTCAAATTATTAACTTCTTTACTATAACTCAACAGTTCCGCTTCATTTTTACTCAATTGCGCTCTCCACAGTAACTGACTTCTCTCTTTATCATCAATTAGAGCACCTTGCTTTATCAATTGGTCATTAATGACGTCTAATTCATTAAGTAATGCATACAGAAGATTAACAGTCTTTTTGTCATAATCATAGATCATGTTGCCGTTGATTGAAATCTTATTCTTTTCCTCGTTAACGTCTTTAGGTAGTATTAAGGATAATAATGAAATGATAGGCGCTCCCCTTGACTGGCACAGCGTATTAATAACATTTAAAGCATTTTCAATTATTTTGTGTTGCCTTGGTGAAAGCACAAAATCTGAAACTTCATTCAATTCTCTGGAGCTATTGCTAGGCACATCTGATTTAGACAAAACGGGTTCATCTGATAAAGTCTTTTCACTTGGCATAAAGTCAATTTAAAAATTATTGAATGTTGTTTACAAGTACAAAAAAACTTCAACACAATTTGTGTTGAAAAATAATGGACGAGTTGGGAGTCGAACCCAAGACCTCCTGCATGCTAAGCAGGCGCGCTACCAACTACGCCACACGCCCAATTGATGTTTTTATTTTGCCTTAGAATGTTCAATTGTTAAGATAAAAATAAAACCATAAAGTTTGGCAAGCAGTACATAAAGTTTTGTTTAAATTTGTGTTTTCAAAGGAACGAAGATGAGAAATATCTATGCCGCTCAAATAAGGAAAAAAGACACTGAGCGTATTTACAGTACTAATTTAAAAGAGATGTTGAACATTCAATCATCGTACATGAAAGGGCGCAAGTAGACAAAGTCTAATACAATAGACAATATAATGCAATTATACTGATACAATACGCCTATTATTATTAATTAAATGATCTAGAATCTAATATAATTCTTATATAAAGGACGTTCCCACTTTTTATTCTATACTAATTTATAAGCACTTTTTAATTGAGCAAACCATATCGTTATTACCGCTATAAGGAAATTTAAATATAATATACTTTGGATTTATCAAACTCTGATATGGTTGCTTGATTAATATAATAATTGTGAAAAATAACTAAGTATGCATTAC